>MU183293.1:43550-75405 GCA_016904865.1 Pissodes strobi | reverse complement strand
AAAATCTTAAAACCTGAAAAAAACATGTAACGAATTATTTCGTTACAACTTCACATGTTCTTATGGCGAGGAAAAGTATTTCAAAATAAATATTTATTTCTTCATAAGGAGAGGAATGATCTGAACTCCTCGCTGTTTTTAGATCAAGAGATCTTTTCTATGTGTGTTGTGTATAATTAAAGTTCATGTCATTGTCACTTAGTGTCATACTGCCATAGTTTTAACTTTGAGTTTTAAACGAGAATGTCGTGATTCGGGAACGCTTCTGCGATGGAAATTGAGAGAAATATAGAAGATCTTACACAAAAAAATACAAAAAAAAAAACAAAAGAGTCTATATACAAACAATTTTAAGAGTTCTGCTTCCAGAGAGGTTACGTATTGGAAGAAAAAACATTCATAGAAAATCTGGCTAAAATTTTGAAAGATTGGGCAAGTAATAAGCACAAAAAAGATGGGTCATACTACAAAGAAAGTGTTATAAAGACGATGTGGAATGTGGTTGCAAACTAGTTCAAGAAAAATTTAGTCGTTCTTTTGGGGTTGTTATAGATCCGTTTTCAGATAAATGGTTCAAGTCTGCAAGAGATGCCAGGGACGCTGTTCGACGGAAATTGCAGGTTGAACCAGAGAAAGGAAAAACCAGTTTGTCAGCATTTAGTTACGTTGAATTTTTAAAAATATTGACTTTATGACGAAAATACACGAATAATTGGACTTCAAAACAATGTTTCCATGTTTTTATCATACGGATTGGCTTTTCGAGGAGGTGAAGCATGTAACTGTTTAATCGAATTTTTGAAGAGGAAAAACATCACGATGGATCACTAACAAATAGGATTGAATGCTACTCTATATTTTCGAAAACATGTCAAGGTGGGAATCGCAGTTTAACGGACAGCAAATGGCTTATAAGGAGTACTGCTGATGAAGACATCTGTCCTGTCAGGTAAACCAAATCTTTCTAACGTTTTCCCAAAACTTTTTAATAAAAAATACTGTTTTTCTTACAGATTGTACAGAAAATTTATTTCAAAATGGGGAGGCAATATAAAGACCGACCTTTTTCTTTTTCTCGCTAGTAATCTGGATTGGCAAAAAAAATGGCGTATGTTACAAAAACTGTCTGAACGAACTCTCAAAGTGGACAAGCATTTTAGCTAAAAAAATGGGCCTGGACATCACAAAATTTAAATTTACTAATCATTCTCATCGGGCCACTACCGTAACGCAGTTAGCAAACACCGGAGTAAATGAAAATCAGTTAACAAAAATTACGGGTCACGGCAATGTAAATGCAATAATACCTTACTTACAACTGGACAAAAACTTTCACGAAGAGTTGATAAAGAAAATGAGAGAAAATAGGAATTTGAACGAGTTCAATGTTTCTTCAGTTTCAGTATCGGCCTCAAGTATCCTTGCTTCCGGTCAAAGTTCATCGGGTGCTGTAAATAATTTTAATAATTGTTTTTTTTCATTGTTACAACTTTAATAATTAATTTCAATAATATGAAATGATTTTTAATTTAATATCCATTTATTGTTTAAATCAAAAACAAAAATAATTTTATGTGTACTATTTTTGGAAAATAAAATTTCAGTCGTATTTTTTAAGAGGTGTATGGATTGTGTGTGCTTTTTTAGGATTGAACTTTAAGATGTTTCTATGTCAATTTTTTATGCCTGATAATACTACACATGTGCGGATTATCAATAATTTGCACTAGTGCAGTATTATCACGTGATTTTTATATGATTGGCTAAACACAACAATGACTAGCAGGTTTTTTATTATTAAAATATCAGTTTTGACAGGTAAATGAAATTTTCGAAAATAAGCACGATAATTATAGCCCCAAAATTAGTAGCTCTGTCTGAACGACGCGTGGGTATCCAGACGAGAAGGCCTGAGGTTTATCTCGAAAAAAAATATATACCACATCTGTCAAGTGGCGCACTAAACGGATGTACTATCGAGCAGGTTTGACCACCGGGAGTAAGGTCCCGAGAAGTAAGATAGCGAGAGTATTGATAACACAAATCGACCAGAAAAGGAGAAAATCGCAATACTGTATTTAGTAACATTTGCAACTTTACAATTAAATTGATTCTCTGGTTACTAGAAATAAATACGAAATCCTTTTTATTAAAATCTATCGAAATAAATGGGATCGTTTCAAAAACGAAGCAGTAAATAAGATCTACCATAAAAAAAATGTTAATGTCGTATCCCTTTTGTTTCAATTCAAATCATTATCTTAAGGCTTCTTTTAGATTCTACAGGAAGAAATACACAAGTTGGCTATTTTTTCTGTAAATACGAGGAAAACCGCAAATATAGGCATGTTCAGTCCTCGTTGGATGACCCTATACATTACACATCTGAAAAGTTAGTACTTTCAACTCTCGCTATATAATATATTATTTCCTCCACGATTACTACGTCACAGCAAACAAGCTTTATCCTGAAGTATCTTTATTATTCTTTATGTCTGTATATAGTTTCTTTTCAAGACGTTACCTCCAAACGTAAAAAACACAAATAAGAATTGACTGGCTCCTACTTTCGATTTAAAATATTCCAGAAACTTTCATCGCAGCGAACTGTATTCAAGTTGTACATTTCCACTGAAATTCTTGACTTGATTTCCGCATCCTCAAATTTCAGGCTACGAACGGTAAATGTTTTTTGTTGGATAACTTTTCAACAAGTTTCCGAAAGAATCGGGGTAAAGTTTCGACTTACGACTTTTAAATAAGTATTTTATCGTGTGCATGTAAATAAATGTTATTTGTTTTAAGAAAGCTTACATGGGGAGATCCAAAAGGCAGATAGGTTGTTCAAATATAGATCAAAATTGTCTTAAAATCGTGTTTTTTTCCTGGTTAAACTTTCAATTGATGTGAATAATCACGGCTTTTTTCAGAAAAGATCGGTGATGACTAATCTGGTTTCTTTTGTTCGAGCAATAAGCGAGCGTATTAAACAAGGCTCTAGGACTTGTACGATGTACACCGACATTTTTAAGGCCTTTGATACCATCCACCTCTTTTTGTATAGCTTGAAAATTTTGGTGTGCATGGTGCTTTGCTAGAAGTCCTAAAGAGTTACCTAAACGAACGATCGCAGTGTGTTGTTATTAATGGGATAAAATCCAGGTGTACAGATGTAACTCCGGAGTGCCACAGGGGTCACGCTTCGGCCCTTTGCTGTTTAGTATTTTTTGTATGATATTGAACACTATTTTTTGCCAAGTACATACTCTTTACATGCAGATGACCTTAAAATCTCAAAGGCAATAAATTCCGCAGCGGATTATGTTGCTCTGCAAAATGAACTTATACATTTTTACGGTATGGTGGGAGGGGGGGGGATATGGTATGCGTAGCGTAACAGTAGGAAATATGAATAGAGCCGCAATATCAAACGATAAGAAACGGTACTGCAACGATGAAGCTAATTTGATCACGGTCTATGCGTGTCCAGTCACCTTCCATGACGGTCTAAGAACGGTGCAAAAAAGCTTCTCCTGACACGCTACTGAAGGTTTTTTTATACACGAGGCCTGACGAAGAAAAAATTTGCGGAAACATGAACTGATGATGGTAAGGATGAAACGGTATTACAGGATGGTGACGGCACAGTGGATACGGGGCGAGAAAGGTAATTGACCTGACGAGGCGCCCTGCACGGATGATAAACCATTCCCGAAATACGCGTGCGCGAATACGATATTGCTTTCAGGTCGTACTAATTGCATTAGGGGATAAATACGGCTTGCAAGGAGCATTTTTTCTTGATTTTGGGTTAGTTTGGGTTAGTTTTATTTGGTTGCGTCCCGGAGCGAGCGAAGCGAGCGGAGGTCATGGCTTGAAGTGAAACGAAATACAAATGTAAAATGTAAATATTAACATTACCTATGCAGTAGCAGTGAAAGCGGATAAGATAAGCGGCGGCGATCTGCAGGAAGCGGCGTGGATCTGGTTCTAGCTGGGTGGCTTACATTGGCGGTAGTGGCGGCAGTCCTCGGTGTAAAGGTCGAGTCGGTTCCGCTTACGTCTTATTCTTCGAGAACTCGAGTGGATTTTGCTGGTTCAGCGCGATGCGACCCGGTTTTGTACTAGGATATAGGCTCTACGGTATAACTACTCGGAATCATGCGTAGTTTTGGTTTATGATCAGTTGTTTGCTACTTTGCGATATTTTCCCATGTAATAAACGGTCCAGCGAACTGTGGTGCAGTGGTCAGATCCTGGGCTTGTGATGCGGCGGCCCGGGTTCTATTCCCGTCGGTGGTAAGAGATGTTTTTTTTTTACTTTTTTAAGGTCGTGTCAATTTCTTTCTGTAAATTTGTGTTAGTTTTGCTTGGTTGCGCACCGGAGTGAGCAAAGCGAGCGGAAGGCCATGCGCGAAGTTAACAGTACTCTTTTAAATTCCCCCTCTCTTGGTACGTCGCAAACAGCTGATCATAAAGCGCAACTGCACAATAGTTATACCGGAGGGGCTAGACGTAAGTCAGTTTTGTTACCGCGGTGCGTGGTGGGGATCGCGTCACGGCCAGCCGTTAGGTGGAGACCTCGCGCACATGATTCACGGCAAGTGATGCGGCGTTCTATCGGTACTACGCGAGAACTGCGGAAATTCCAAAAGGTGTTTTCCCGGCTTTTCGTGACGGAATGCTTTAGAAAACTGGATTAAGAGTGCCTAAATTAGATTTTATGAGAAAGAATGACTTCAATAACCCATATAATAAGAAAGTTAAAAAGCTAAAAGTATAGTAACTTCGTTACACTATGATGGTTTCATATACAAAATTCTCGATTTACTATCAAAATACGAGAGGTTTCAGAACTAAATATGTCTGCGTACTGGCTGAAGCCTGATATTCTGGATTCTGAGTTGTTTCCCCCTGGTTACTGTGTTCTTAAACTAGACCGTGATGCTTTAATCAGTGGTAAAGGTAACAGTGGTGGTGTGTTGTTCGTAGTTGTTGATATACGTTGTGCAGGCCTCGTCCCAAAATGGTGTAGTTCCAATAATGTAATTGAAGATATATGAGTGAGTGTCGCCTTGAAGGGCAGTGGAAAATTGCTAATTTGTACAGTTTATGTTCCTTCCTAAAAAAGCAAGGTGCGAGCTCACAAAAAAATGGAAGAACAACACACAAACCGATTATGAAGTTCTTTCGAATTTTCGTCAAACCGTTAAAATTAATACATTAGTAAAGATTATGAATCATACATTGCTAGAGCAGATAAAAAAATTCACAGTCCTTCACAAAGATGCAACCGGGGGCGACATTGAAAATGCCGAAGCAGATTGCAACGCTTATTAAATGTGACATCTGAGAAAACTAATAATTGTGTGGAAATATATAGTTGATAGAAGTTTGGGTGAGATCAGGTTATATTACGTAATTTTAGTTTCGTTCTTTTTTACAACGTTTATAACGTTATAAGTGTGGTTGCAAGAAGCAAAATAACATTTGCCTTCGATTCGTCTCATATTCCTCGGTTAGATTCACTTAGTATCAACTTATTTTAGTCATTTGAGTCGGTTCCAATACGTTATAATTAATTTTAATAGATTTGGGTAGTTTTGGTTAGTCGTCTAAACAATTTTCGGTTAGTTTCTCTTAGTCGCAACTTTTTTTTCCTTATTTGATCCGGTTCCGTTAGGTTATAATGAATTTTAATAGATTTGGTTACATTTGGCTAGTCGTCCAATCAACTTTCCGATAGTTTCCCTTAGTTTTAACTTATTTTAGTCATTTGAACCGGTTCCTATACGTTATAATCAGTTTTAATGGATTTAGTTAGATTTGGTTAGTCGTCAATCAACTTCCGATTAGTTTCACTTAGTCTCAAATTATTTTACGGTTTCGATAAGTTATAATCAATTTTAATAGATTTGGTTAGTTTTGGTTAGTCTGCTAATCAACTTTCGGTTAGATTCACTTAATATCAATTTATTTTAGTCATTTGAACCGGTTACGTTAAGATAATCAATTTTAATAGATTTGGTTAGTCTTGGTTAATTGTCGAATCAACTTTCGAGTAGTTTCACTTAGTCTCAACCTATTTAATTCATTTGAGTCAGTTGCGATACGTTATAATCAATTTTAATAAATTTGGTTAGTATTGGATAATCGTCGAATCAACTTCCAGTTAGTTACACTTAGTCTCAACTTATTTTACTTATTTGAGCCGGTTCCAATACGTTATAATCAGTTTTAATAGATTTGGTTAGTTTTGGTTAGTCGTCTAATCAACTTTCGGTTAGTTTCATTTAGTCTCCTTCTTTCAGTTATTTAAGTCGGTTCAGATACGTTATAATCAATTTTAATAGATTTGATTAGTTATGGTTAGTGGTCTAAGCAACTTTCGATTAGTTTCCCTTAGTCTCAACTTATTTTACTTATTTGAGCTGGGTCTGATACGTTATAATCAATTTTAATAGATTTGCTTAATTTTAGTTAGTCGATTAATCAATTTTCTGTTAGTTTCACTTAGTCTCAACTTATTTTAGTCATTTGAGTCGGTTCCGACACGATATAATTAAGTTTAAAAAATTGGTTACTTTTGGTTAGTCGTCTAATCAACTTCCGGTTATTTTTCCTTATTCTACTTATTTTAGTCATTTCAGTCGGTTTCGATACGTTATAATCAATTCTAATGGATTTAGTTAGTTTGGATTAGTGGTCTCATCAACTTTTGGTTAGTTTCACTTAGTCTCAACTTATTTCACTTATTTGAGCTGGTTCTGATACGTTATAATCAATTTTAACAGATTTGGTTAATTTTGGTTATTCGTCTAATGAACTTGCGGTTAGTTTCCCTTCCCTAGATCTCTGGTTAGTTTCACTTAGTCTCAACCTATTCTAGTCATTTGAGTCGGTTCCGATACCATGTAATCAAGTTTAATAAATTTGGTTAGTTTTCGTTTGTTGTCTAATCAACTTCCGGTTAGTTTTACTTAGTCTCACGTTATTTTACTTACTTTAGCCGGTTCCGATTCCTCATAATGAGTTTTAATAGATTTGGTTAGTTTTGGTTAGTCGTCTAATCAACTTTCGGTTAGTTTCACTTATTATCAACTTATTTTAGTCATTTGAACAGATGGTTCCGATACGTTCTAATCAATTTTAATAGATTTGGTTAGTTTTGGTTAGTCGTCCAATCAACTTTCGAATATTTTCACTTAGTCTCAATTTATTTTCCTTATTTGAGCGGGTTCCGATACGTTATAATCAGTTATGCATAAACCGTGTCGTGACGTTCACTAAAATTTTTCGTGTCGTGATGCGACCTTGGAGACTCACTGTTAAGAAACCAAAGTATTCATCTGAACCGGCTCCGATACGTTATAGTCAAATATAATGTTTCTGGTTAGTTTTCGTTAGTCGCCAAAATTCGGTTCGTTTTGGTTAGTTTTAACTTAGTTTAATTTGTGTAACCCATTTCGATACCAATACATTTTAGCCCGTTTGGTCCTTTTGGTTACTTTTGATTAGTTTTGGTTAGTTCAATCAACTTTGCAATCGATATGTTATATCCAATTTTAATGTTTTTGGTTAACTTTGGTTAGTCGCCAAAATTCGGTTAATTTGGGTTATTTTTAACTTGCTATAATAGTTTTAATCTGTTTCGATACGCTTTAGTCATATTTGGTGCTTTTGTATAATTTAGGTTAGATTGTCTCCTTATTTTAGTTATTTAAGTCAGTTCAGATACGTTATAATCAATTTTAATAGATTTGATTAGTTCTGGTTAGTGGTCTAATCAACTTTCGATTAGTTTCCCTTAGTCTCAACTTATTTTACTTATTTGAGCTGGGTCTGATACGTTATAATCACTTTTAATAGATTTGCTTAGTTTTAGTTAGTCGTCTAATCAATTTTCTGTTAGCTTCACTAAGTTTCAACTTATTTTAGTCATTTGAGGCGGTTCCGACACGATATAATTAAGTTAAAAAAATTTGGTTACTTTTGGTTAGTCGTCTAATCAACTTCCGGTTAGTTTTACTTAGTCTACTTATTTTAGTCATTTCAGTCGGTTTCGATACGTTATAATCAATTCTAATGGATTTGGTTAGTTTGGATTAGTGGTCTCATCAACTTTTGGTTAGTTTCACTTAGTCTCAACTTATTTCACTTATTTGAGCTGGTTCTGATACGTTATAATCAATTTTAACAGATTTGGTTAATTTTGGTTAGTCGTCTAATTAACTTGCGGTTAGTTTCCCTTCCCTAGATCTCTGGTTAGTTTCACTTAGTCTCAACCTATTCTAGTTATTTGAGTCGGTTCCGATACCATGTAATCAAGTTTAATAAATTTGGTTAGATTTCGTTTGTTGTCTAATCAACTTCCGGTTAGTTTTACTTAGTCTCAAGTTATTTTACTTACTTGAGCCGGTTCCGATTCCTCATAATGAGTTTTAATAGATTTGGTTAGTTTTGGTTAGTCGTCTAATCAACTTTCGGTTAGTTTCACTTATTATCAACTTATTTTAGTCATTTGAACTGATGGTTCCGATACGTTCTAATCAATTTTAATAGATTTGGTTAGTTTTGGTTAGTCGTCCAATCAACTTTCGGATATTTTCACTTAGTCTCAATTTATTTTCCATATTTGAGCGGGTTCCGATACATTATAATCAGTTATGCATAAACCGTGTCGTGACGTTCACTAAAATTTTTCGTGTCGTGATGTGACCTTGGAAACTCACTGTTAAGAAACCAAAGTATTCATCTGAACCGGCTCCGATACGTTATAGTCAAATATAATGTTTCTGGTTAGTTTTAACTTACTTATTGTTGATCTGTTCCGATACGTTTTAGCCTTTTTTGGAGCTTTTGGTTACTTTCGGTTAGTCGTTGAATCAAATTTCGGTTAGTTTCAGTTAGTTCCAATTTATTTTAGTAATTTGAGCCGGATCCGATAGGTTATAACCAATTTTAATTTTTATGGTTAGTTTTGGTTATTCGGCAAATTTTGGTTAATTTGTTCCGATTAATTTTAACCCTTTTTGTGCTTTTGGTTACTTTTACTTAGTTTGGGTTATTCGTTCAATCAACTTTCGGTTAGTTTCAGTTAGCCTAAATTTATTTTTGTCATTTGAACCAATTCCGTCCTCAGAAACAGACTAACACGATCTCTCACGTATATTACGTGATGTGCCAACATGCACTTTTTCGTGATTTGATACCCCATAATAGGAAAACAAAAACATTTTCAATGTTAATATTAAGCACGACACAAAGTATTTTTGGTCATTTATTCATAATAAGAGAAACACTATAAGTTTTCCCCTAAAAATTACCCTAAATAACCAACATGTGTCGAATAACGTTGATGTATGTGATCTTTTCCAAATTTTTTTGAAGTGCCTTTGAACCATCTGACACTCCCTCATTAGTAAAACTCGTTCAGTCTCATATAACCATATTCAAAAAGAAAATATAGCCACTTTGGTAAATTGCTGAAGCCACTTATTTTGGAGAAGTTATTTTTCATGGTTAAACTTTCTATTGATGAGAAAAAACACGGCTTATTCCAGAAAAGATCGGTGACGACTAATCTGGTTCCTTTTGTTCAAGCAATAAGCGAGGATATGAAACGTGGCTTTAAGACTTGTACGATGTACACCGACATTTTTAAGGCCTTTGATACCATCCACCTCTTTTTGTAAAGCTTGAAAATTGTGTGCACGGTGCCTTGCTCGAAGTGCTAAAGAGTTACCTAAACGAACGATCGCAATATGTTGTTATTAACGGGATAAAATCCAGGTGTATAGATGTGCCACAGGGGTCACGCTTCGGCCCTTTGCTGTTTTGTATTTTTTGTATGATATTAAACATTATTTTTTTACCTAGTACATACTCTTTACATGCAGTTGACCTTAAAATTTCAAAGGCAATTAATTCAGCAGCGGATTATGTTGCTTTGCAAAATGAACTGATACATTTTATGGTACTATTGTTCCCTGAACAGACTATTTGTTAACCCCGATAAATGTAATCGTATAATATTCTCAAAAAAACCTTTTTATTTGCAAAGGAAAAGTGATCTTTACCTAGGCAAACTAAACTAAAATTTTTGGGTTCTGTAAAGGACCTGGGTGTTACCTTGAATTCCAAGCTTTTGTTTGATAAGCATCTCGAAATTATTGTTCACAAGTCTCATTTTTTGGGCAGCTAAATGGTTCAGTAATATAAAATGGTTAACAATATTATTCAATAGTCTAGTTTGACCCGTACTGGAATATGCTACAACAGTTTGGAATCCACTGTATGTAAAATATATTGACCGGCTGGAGAATGTACAGGGTGATCCCCTATAATGTCGCCCCCCTATAACTTTTTTATTTTAAGTGTCCCAAAAAAAATAAAAGTATGGTTATGTAGGTACTGAAAAATACTTTTTTTCTGCCTATAAAAAATATTGGAAAAATGATCGATATACAGGGAAAGCCAAAAAGTTATTTTTTTTGCAATGGAACACCCTATATATGAATTTATTTTTCGATTCCTTGTAAAATTCTAAGCATATTTTATGTATGATGTTATGCCTCTAAAGTTAGTAGTTTCACAGCTATAAACAGTTGAAAATCGGTACTTTGGCTACTTTTCACCTTGGTAGCAAGCAAATCATTAGAGATGGAGTAAAATAAATTTCACATTCCTATCTTAACTTTTCAAGAGCGATCTGACGGTACTAACTGGCAGGCGGTACCATGGGTACCAAATCTGGTACCTCGGTAGGTACCATAAGTTAGCATCAGCAGATAGCTCTTGAAAAGCTAAGATAGGAATGTGAAATTCATTTTACTCCATCTCTAATGATCTCCTTGCTACCAAGGTGAAAAGTAGCCAAAATACCGATTTTCAACTGTTTATAGCTGTGAAACTACTAACTCTAGAGGTATAACATCATACATAAAATATGCTTAGAATTTTACCAGGAATCGAAAAATAAATTCATATATAGGGTGTTCCATTGAAAAAAAATTAACTTTTTGTTTTTCCCTGTATACTGATCATTTTTCCAATATTTTTTATACGCAGAAAAAAGTATTTTTAAGTACCTACATAACCATACTTTTAATTTTTTTGAGACACTTAAAATAAAAAAGTTAAAGGGGGGCGACATTATAGGGGATCACCCTGTACAACGCAAATTTGTAAACACCTTAAGTTATAGATTTAATAGGCAACGACATTTTCTTATTTATAATGAAAATCTCAAACTATACGGTAGGCAGTCTCTGGAAAATCGTACAAAAAATGTTAATGTAATATTTATTTACAAAGCGGTAAACAATCTGATTAACTCATCATTTATTTTAGAACGATTATAATTTAACAGCAACTCGTACATCCTTTGAAATATGCAAACGTTCACTGTGTCTAGATATTATTCAAATTACTTATTAAACCCTTCAATTATTAGATGCACCCGCACGTGTAATAGCTTTGAACACACGTAACCAGATTTTAATTTGTTTGCTCAAAGCTTTGACTACGTCAAACGACACCTAAGACGGCACACATATTATGCTACATCAAAAACACCGTCTAAATTTAGTCGATTTTATAAAAATAGCTTGCGCTTTAACAAATCAGTTTCAACAACTTATGCATATGCAGGACTGTGACAATGACTTAGCCACAGCAAACTGAACATAATTAATAACAAAGGAGTTAATCGCTTACAACAAAGTGAGGATTCCACTTAATAGGTTATATCAGAAAGATGGCTTAATGTCACAAATTAATTTAAATGATTATAATGAGAATTATCATCCTCGTTTGCCCCTGCACTACATTAGGTCAAAGACTTATGGGACCTATCAAGTATAATTATTTTAAGTTATGCCATACAAATGTTGCATATCGACCATTGAAGAGCCTTGGAGTCAAAAAGTAAACATTAAAAGCACGTTAGTTGATATAACTGCATTAATAAATAATTTGTTTGGTTGTGCTCTACAAAATTAACCAGCGCAAAAGGGTTAATCGCAAAGTTGGGAGTCGAGGAAAACGATTTTGGAATTCAGTTTTCCTGATTTTATACCATGAAGCTGCGTTTATAGCATAATAATTTCAAAACTATTGGCCTGATAGTGGGAAAAATATCATACGATTACTACAGACTTACCTACCACAAGCAAATGAACAGATCAAGAGAGATAAATTCTATGGATAAATATTCCAGTGTTGTCTAAGACGTTAATGCCTTTCCAAGTGGTATAAATATATCAGTGATGTGCAATTAATTCTAGACTGAACCTACCAAAGAGTCATAAGTTTGAAGAGAATAAAAGCTCAAGATGAAATCGGAGAAACTTTTTTAGCAAGAGAGAAACTCCTTAAATACTTTTGGCTATGAAAATATCACGATATGGCCCTGGGTTCAAGCTTAATCAAAACTATTTTGGCCCTTATATAGAGATCAAGATAGATGATGCTAACACATGCTACGTTAAGGAAGAAGGCCTGGTGAAGACTTGAGTTTCACCAACCCTATTCTTAGAAAAAGAAGAAGATATTGAAGGATATAACACTGATTAGAAGATGATGAAGCAAAAATGGAACCATATCATTCGTGCCGGATAATAATCACGACAACCAGAATGTAAGAATTCATAGTAGGTATTAGATCGTATCGAAGAAACAGCACTTACAATTCTGGAGGGCAGCGAGCCATGTTATCGAATGTAATACCATAAGACCATCAAAATTAGCGATAATCTTGTTGTCTAAAAGCTGCATGAGTCCATTTTCATAATTTTCTGCAAATTATGAAAATGAGTGAATGTAGTTTTTCTAAGAGAACACGTTGTCATGAAAAATATAAGTATCGTGTATCCTAAAGACTGCTCCACTATTATTATACTTCTCCAATGTTAAATTTTTCATAGATTTTAAAACTTTTAGCGCTTTTCGGGTTCATCTTATATTTTGCTTGTATAGCCAAATATCGATATTCAATAAAATTCAAAATTCTGATTAAATACACGTTTATTTAAAGTTCTTGTGGAAAACTGTGCAAAATCTGTTGTGGATATGAAAAATTAAAACAAGAGAGTTCCAGATTTTTAAGTACGTTTATGACAGAGAGGCAATTACTGAAAAATGCAACGGCTCGAATAAAGTGGTAGATGTGGTCCACCCGCAAAGCCCAGTGAAATAACACCACATTGGTTTATATGGCGTGAAATGACCTCTGATTCATATTTCGTCACCATACCTTTATGATCCGGTTCCCAGGGTGGAAAAGAAGTAATATTGCATGATGGTGCCTCCCAGATCACAATACTCCGGAGGTGAAATAGCCTCCCATTCGAATCTCCGGCCGGAGGCTAGCCTGGGGGGACGGACCATCAGGCCTCAACGTCTGCAAGATAAAAAAAAATAGATTGCGATTGGAATTCTGCAACATAAGAGGCATCAACACAAACACTAAATCGGTCCACCAGCACCTAACATCAAAAAAGCCTCACGTTTTTGCTCTAGCAGACACAAAAGTGCACTACACATGTTCACTTGAATATACCTGGATATGATCTATACTCCCGATTTCGATATAACTCTGGATTAGCTGTTTTTATACGACACGATTTATGTTGTCAACGAGAAGAAACAATCGAACCTAAGAACTTCGATGCCATATGGTTCATATTAAGCACAGATCGGGCAACCAAATTCATTTGTTGCTTGTATAGGCCACCTAGCGAACACAAAATATAAATCTTGACAATAAAATTCATTTTCTGCAGATCAACTATCCAACAGCAGAAATTGTGATAGTAAGAGATATCAACGTACACAATATCGACTGGTTGAAACACTCCAGTAAAAACGACGATGAAGAATGAGAAGCCGAGTCTTTTACTATAAGTCACAGACTTACTCAGCTGGTTGATGAACCTACCAGGATCCCTTAGCGTCAAAAAAGACTTTGCCAGCCTCCTGGATCTTGTTTTAGCAACTAATCCTGACCTCTACACCGTAACTGTCCAACCTCCGGCTCCGCGGGGATCATCAATAAACTGGCTGTCAAATTAGAGGAGACCCATGTACTCCGAAAGATTTGGCACTACAAACCTGCAAAGTGGCGAGATCTTCGCGAGTTTTATCTTTCTTCCCCTTGGAAAGATGTCTGCTTTAGAAATCAAAACATCTCTGAATTTGCTGATGAGATAACTCCAGTTATTCATCATCCCCTCTTCTATGAATCGTATGTCAAATAGTAAACCATTGTTTGGTAAAAACTGCTCAAGAGCGGGCAATGCTAAAAATGCCGCCTACCGCAAATGGTGCCAAAATCCGACAGCCGAAAATCGAAATATATTCATCACGGCCAGAAACCAGTGTAAACATATCATTGACAATAGCTAGGAGAGATATAACAAACAGATCAAGAACAACTATCCTAACGGATCAAGATCCTTTTGGTCAGTTGCCAAAGCTGTCAATCAGGGTTTCTTACACGTCAATCCCACCACTGAGCAAAGATGGCTCAAGTGGAAACAGTTCATGGTAAGACTAAAGATTCCCCCAATTATGCCGAGAAAAATTTCCTCAGTGCCAGGTCTGGAATTTCGCCAGCGCGAAGTAAAACGAATAGGTACTCAAAAGCCTAAACACTAACAAGGCCACAGGATCGGATGACGTTCCCGCAATAGGCTTAAGAAATGTGCTTCAACAGCACTAGCTGCTCCACTACGCAGGCTTTTCTCCATATCATACAGAACTTCATGCTGTGCTTCAAGCTGCAAATGCACTCAGGTGCGACCAATCATGAATAAAAGTAGAAAAAACCATTCCCAATAACTGCCGTCCAATTGAGTAGTGTGTTAACGAGAGTGAGTCCTCACGGAGGAGGTAATTACCTTATCCTCCGTGAGGGCTCTCTCTCTTTTGCTTACTGAGGAGTCTTTCTCATCATGTAATTAATACATTTCCCATCCTTATCTACATATATGTTGACCTTGCCCCTGACCCTGACTTTTCCCCTCCCCTCTTAAATAAACATAATAAAACCAGCAGTTCTGTATGTTTCTTCACTTCACAGTTTAGTTTTCAATGGAAGAACTCAAATTAAGAAATCGAGTACTCAAGAGGGTCAATTCAGAAATAGTTAGTTCGGAAACAGTTAGTTCAAAAAAGAAAAAAAGTGAAGTGCATTTGAAAGAGGAATGCCCTATTTGTTTCAGTTTTTTGAAAAAAGAAAACATTTGCACACCAAATTGGTGTGAACACAAATTTTGTTTAGATTGCTTGACAGAATGGTTAAAAACGAAGGATGTTTGTCCATTGTGTAGAAGTCATTGTGATTACATTAATATAAAATATACTAATCAAAAAAGAGCTATTGTGAAAGAAACTAAATCAATTGTAGATATTTTTGAAACTATTCTAGATGGTGATAATAATGAAGAAGATAATGAACTAGTTTATATCATTCCCAGAACATCAATGTGATAATAAAAAGGAATTTTCTGTTTATAAGAAACTTTGATACTTACGATCATTTAGTCGCTGTTAGTTATATACATTAACAGTTATGGATGAGGCTGTGAAAAAGTTACATGAAGAATTTAACCAATTAACTTCAGATAATTATTATAATGCTATGCATAGCAGACCAGAATATGTTGACTTTTATTGTGAGTTTGCGGAACATTATTCGAAAGGTGCGTCCGCTTGTGCTCAATACTTCGAAAATTTCAATGTATTGCAGTTTGTAGTTGAACTGAAACAATTGGGATTTTTTGTTGAAGTGGTTAGTTTGAAGAAATATATAGGAGATCCAACTATATTAGATGTGATAAAATTGGCAGAAGAAGAATTGGGAGAACTTCAATTTGAAGTATTTGTGTAAGATATGGAGAACTTTGTGTTAGAACTTTATGAAAACTTTTTGATGTCGGAAGCCTGTTCGCGGTTTTATGCGCTTGCGGGAAATGATGCTGAAGCTCAAGATATACTGTGGTATGAGAACTATATGCAACATGCTGAGTTTTGTAAAAAAGGTGTACAAGTGTGTAGCGAGTTCTTAAAGAACAAAGACAGAGTAAAGTTTGTATTGGAACTTAATATGTTAAAATTATATTATAAGAATATATGTGTGTATTAGGAAATTTAAATGTGAGAAATGAAATGTATTTAATAAAACAAAATTAAATAAAATTATTTTTTTTTATTCATTCATAAAAAAATTATTATAAATATAAAACACATTTGAAAGCGCACACATAGATGGTGACTTTGAATGATAAAAACATTTAGGTGTTGAAGCAATTAAAATTGGTTGTTCATCTAATTCAATTATTGGTTTGCTGGAATATTTTCTTAGGTAATCTGCTTTTTCGTTTCCTTTAACGTAAACAAATTGCGCTTGTTCAGTCAATTTTTTTACAATTGTTGAAAAGTGGTGTAGTGGAGTATAACCGATATTCCAATTAATGCAGTGGTGATTTTTCATTAACCATACAGCTTGCTTGTGCGCTTCAGGAGAAAGAGAATTCAAAGAAAATGGTTGCTTGAAAACATAATGACTAATTTTTTCTCCATCATAGGCAGCTAATTCTTTAGGTAGAAATTTATTCTTTTCATCTTTGAACGCTTGAATATCCAAAACTAATCTCATATTTTTAAAGTTGCAAATTTTTTAAACACAAAGTTTTTATTGGAATATGATTCAATACGTTTTTTCAGTTCTTCTAAATTTTTAATGAAAATGTCTAATTTCTTGAACATATTGTAAGATCATTACTTCATGAACTATATTAAGAACCTGCTTGGAGTTGCTCTATCTTTAAATGATCTTATACAACTAAGAAATATTTGTTCAAATGTTAAATAAATGTAGTGCTTCAAGAGGGTGGGGGTGAAATGTAATATTAAAAGCAACTTGAAAATTAAAGTTGTTTAACAAGTTTAGTGAGTGGGTTGTAAGTGAAAACTTTATCATGTAATATTAAACAATACGCTGAAGTATCTTTTTCTAAATCTTTGTTTAGTTCAAATTCTACTCTCATTACTACAGGTCCAGCTTGTAAAGATTCCTTTTGATGTGAGCAATTTATATAAGCAATAGGAGCTTTTGATTTAAAATCGCTTGGGTCAAATAAAGGTTCTTCGGTTTTTGCATAGTAAGAAGATCGAAATTGGGAATACATTTCATATAATATAGCATATTTATTATTACTTATGTCCAGGAGAAGATCATTATAGGGGTATCTTTCAGAATTCAAAAAAACTTTAATATTTCTCAAGTTTATATCATTAAATTCACTCATATTTGATATTTTCGAATCTCTCTTCTCCTGTTGGAACGCAACTATAACATGACGAGGAGTTTCAACTCTAGTAGATGTCTTAACAGGCCAATTGTGTCTGGATGTTTTCAACAGTTCCGGATATTCAACTAATTCCCAACTTCTAAATGCAATAACTAAATCTGTTCCCTTATCAATAATTTTTGTTAATGATAATTCTTGAGGGATTGCTACTGAAATATGTGGTATATTCCAAGTTAGTTTGTGAAGAGTAATTTTTAGTATTTCACTTGGATCGGTAGTTATAATAGCATTATTGTCAGTGTTATCTCGCACAATTATTAGCTCCTGTTTTGCGTTTAATATAACTTTCCTATAGTCTTCAAAGAAACCCATTAACATTTTAAGAGGAATGCAAACATTAAATGAACCAGTTTTTTCATCAACTAATGTATTTGCTATCTTTGGTGACCATCCTGCATTTTTTAATTTGTCAGATTCATTTGTATTATATGAGAGGTAACCTTTTAGAGTGGATGTTAAACCAACATCCCTTATAGAATCTATCGTAACCCCATTCAACTGATATCTCATTTCTCTAAAGAGAAATGCTATCCCATTGTTTACCAGAGATAGTGTTTTAGAAACTGTTCCATCTGCTTTAGATAATTTTCCCTCTATGTAAAGAAAACTTTCGCAGGGAAGAGTATACTTTTCAATTTCATGAACGGGAATTAGTATTTCATCATTGTTGCTTAATTTTGTTGGCAAATATGGCTCATAAGAATGCAACTCTGAGTGAGTAATAGAATTGTCAATATAAAGTTTTTCGCTAACATTAAGTATACTCATTTCAAAAGTTTAAGTCCAAGTGATTTAAGAAATTGTTTGTTTGTACTTGTTAATCTATTAGCGTTGACTCGACTACTAAACTTAACTTTATTATGTTTAGCTTTATATGTTTTTTGAATTTGTTGAATATTGGCTGTTGATTGAATATCGTTTCTATTATAAAAAATAACCATTATAAATTTAGCTTTTTTACATGTAATCTTAGTGAAACAGTTTCTTTTCGAAAATTAACAAAATCGAGATTCTGATCTAATATTTTAACAGTAATTTTGTCTATTGCTTTCACTATTACCGGAAAATAAATAATATTTTGAGGACTTTCAATTATTTTAAATCCTGGAGAAACGTTTGGGAAAAATTGATGTATAATATGGACAGGTCTTCCGTTCAGATAGGAACCTTCAGCAATACTGCAATCTATACATAAGGAATTAACTTTTATAATTTCAGCTGGATTGTCTGATAATTTACTTTTTCCATCACCTTTAATAGTTTGGTTTTTAAATCCTAAAATTTTTCCAATAGTTCCATCTTTAAATGTAATATCAGCCGTAGATTTAATTTCAGATTGTAGAGTGTTATGATTAGCATATAAGTGAAAAGATATTCCTTTTTTATCAAAAATATTTTGTAGAAATTTATTTATATCGCCTATTTCATAACTACCAGCAGGTATTTCAACATAATCGTTTGAATTCCCGTAATACAGTTTGTTATTAGTTTCATCAATGTTGGGAATGGCATTAAAAGTTTCAAAATTTGTTAGTCCTATAACATAATCTGAGTCTTCATCTAAGTAAATTGGTGGATTAAATGATGCAAAAAGTTCACTACTTTGTGCAGAAAGAGCTATTGTAAATGACATGTCAGTTCCCACAACCTCTTTAAAATAAAGAATAGTTCATAATTACATGTTTATATAAAGAAATTGTAGACAAAGTTGCCCACAAATTGATGAATCATATGATTGATAGGAATCATGATTATAAAAGATGTCATTTTTGCTACCATCGCTAAAGAAGTATGATATTATTTCTGCAGGTGGTCTTAAACCTCCAAAACTATCAAAATAAATAATTTGTTTACCGTGCTTTACATAAGCTGTCCAATGAGTTCCTGGACCATATTGATCATCCAAATTAATAATAGCACATTCAACTTTATTTATAACTTTTGGTAGTTTATTACGCATAAATATTCCTCGAAAATTAGGGATTTTCAAAAGCCTCACATATTTTTTTAACTCAAAATTTGAAAGTGGTTTGCGAGGTAGCATATTTAACAGTTTTTTGCATAGGGTTTCAAATATAATCCACAACCTTGCTTATAAGGTCGCAAAAAGAGACCTTTACCAACTGACATTTGCTCTATAGCCTTATTATGTCTTTTTTGTTCTTCAAGTTTATTTTTTGCACTTTTAACCGCATTTATTGATGAAGCAATTCCTGCAGCTCCCCCACTTAGTGCTCCCAATGCAGAGAGTCCTGCAAATATTGGAATTAGCGGTAACAAACCACCGAATTTTGGAATTGGGATAATTCTTTTAGCAGGTTGTTTTACCTTTACGTTTCCTTTACTGATAGATGCTAGAGCATCTTCAGCCGCAATTCGTAAATTTTTGTATTTTCTTCCCAATATCCCCCTTTTCGCCCTTCGTAACGCTGACTGAAATGAGATAGTCCTGGTAGTTCTTTTTCGTTTTTTCAATTTTATTCCTTTGCCTTTTTTTATTCCTTTTCCTCTCTTTTGAATACCCATACCTAACTTAGACTTAGTTTTCATAATACCCGCTATTCCTAGTGCGGCTAATCGTTCGCCTAAAGAAGCGTCACTCGATTTAAATCTTTGAAAAGCTCTTTCCGCTAATAACTGATCTGCCCTGTTGCGATTCTTCAAGTCGGGAAATTTATAATAAGCAATATCGTGTTCTTTGCAAGCTTCGTCTAAAGGATTTTTACTCTTATCTCCTCGCTCAAGACGTTTAACAAGTTTTGTTGTATTTGTATGATGGAATGTGTAATTCAAAAGGTAGTTTATTAATAAGACTGTTTAGTGAACCACCTTTCAACACGAGCATTAAGCTTTTAATAGAGCTAGATGTAACATATCCCAATATATATATAATATGAAGTTTACAGTTCCTTTCTTCATTGAAACAGTTAGAGCTTGCTCAACACTGATCTAATGCAGATCGAAAAGCAACAGTTTTCTTTACCGATAAAAAATCATGATCTAGATATAATAAATTTTAGAAAGCATGGTGTCTTGTTTGGAGGTTCATGTAAAAGAGCAATAGTTGTAGGACCCTCTGGATGTGGGAAAACTAATGTAATTATTGCCCTATTAACTTCCGAAAATGGGTTAAGATTTGGAAATGTGTATATTTACTCAAAATCATTATATCAATCAAAATACGAGTTTTTAAGAAATCTATTAAACTCAATTAAAGAAATAGGATATTTTGAATCATCTCGTGAAGAAGATATATTACCACCGAATGAAATTAAACCTAATTCTATAATCATATTTGATGACATTGTTTGTTCTGATCAGAATATTATGAGAGATTACTTCTGTTTCGGTAGACATAAAAATACTGATTGTTTTTATTTAAGCCAAACATATTCAGCTGTTCCTAAACAATTAATTAGAGATAATACCAATTTGTTAATAATATTTAAACAAGATGGTACAAATTTAAAACATATTTATGATGATCATGTAAATACCGATATGTCTTATCAACAATTTAAAGACTTATGTGGTATTTGTTGGCGGTCAGATTATGATTTTGTAGTTATTGATAAAGATTGCAACATGAAATCTGGTCGTTATCGAAAGGGATTTGATAACTTTATTAAATTTTAGAAAATATATATAACCATCATTTCAATTAAGTTAATATTAGTTCATAATCTAAACTATATCGATAAACATGAACGAGAAAATTGCAAAAGAACTAGTGAAAGCTCGTAAAGCCGTAAAGCGAAAATATCAAGCCCTAAAGTCAGATATAGCAGAATCAAAAATTCGCCAAGAAAAAGAGTTAAAGCCCATTACTCAACCTTTGCAGGAATTAATTAAAACTATAAAATCGGAACCATTAATAAAACGGGAAATATCTTCACCTTCGTTCTTTTCAACTCTTCAACATTCTAAATTTTCACCTATCAAACAACAACAACCAACAAGAAGACAGACAAACATATATAAAAAATATCTCCCCACTGAAATACCATCATTTTTGCAAGATGAAGAAATATATGAGAAGAATGATGATAGTGATAATGATGATGTTTTTTTACCCAGCCCTAGTCGCAGATTGAGTTCTACAATGACATCTCAAGCAAGAGGGCGTACTTCTAGTCCAAACGAGTCCACTATAATCGAACCAACTGACGAAGAAGTTAGACAAGACATCCTTGAATTAACTAGAACTCCTGCTTATGAGGAATATCTTGAGGCATTTCATCCGCTCGTAAGAACATTTGTTGATTTGGCAATTAAGGGTAGACGAGATGTGGATAACACTCACGGTCTAACTCATGACCCTGTAGCGGAAAAATGGAAAATTGGAGATAGTTTAATTGATTTTGAAAAAGAAAATTTGAAAGTTAAAAATTTAACCTACAAAGGAACTCCCGGATTGTATGAGCTCATTTTTTTCCAAGATCCAAAGGGTTATACATCAAAAGATCTTGAAAATTATATGGATATTTTAAAAAGAACAAACGCTTATAGAAGAAATTATGATGCTAATGAACAGATACAGGGAACTACCGATCCGAAATATCTAACAATAATTAAACCATATTTAATTGAAAAAAAAAATACTGAAACAATCGAGCAAATCGACTACATCCAGCATTTCAAGCGTTTCAAGTCTAAGCAGATTAAGACCACCTCAAACACGTCAGAGAACAACAAAAACAAGATCTACAAAAGGAGGAACGTTGTTAAATTTATCAAATAAAAAAATTGATTATGTCTATTATGATGATGTAAACGAACTAGTGGAAAGATTAAAATTACTAGTTTCTTCGCAAATGGCAGGTCATACGGGCCACCAAAATGAGATTATATCAATATTGGAAGAACTTCGAGAAGCAAAAATAATTGTATAAAAGGTAATTAATTGCAAAGAAACAATTATTATGTTATAGTCCATGAAGGTAAAATGTCGATTGATAAATTCGGATCACACATACTTTTCAAAGATCAAAATAAATTATTAGAATATAGAAATGCTCTTTCTTCTTCTTCTTCTTCATCTTCTGAGATCTTAAATATTGTGGATATTAATAAAGTAAAATTGTATTATAACATTGTTTTACCTTTTATCGGAAAATGGGATTCCATTAATAATCAATATGAATTACTTCAAGATGGAAGAAATACATATGTTTTCCCATTCAAAGAGGGATATATAGAGAAAGTTGAATATCCAAAAGAAGATGTTGCTCTTCATATAAACGGTAAAGCAGTAAAATATGGAACGAAAACCAAAATTATATTAGGTGATATAATCAGTTTCCACAACGCTAAAAAATCGATAACATATTTGCCTTTGTTTTATGGAGAACTTGTAATAAAATGTCCAATTATAATAGAACAATAAACATTCTTAATTTACAACTATGACTGTTAACTTTAAAGAAGAAATTGTTAATGAACTTCATAAGCCAAGCAGAAAATATTACAAACGTCGGAGGGTTATAGTAAAAGGTTTAAATGATTTATGGCAAGCTGATTTAGTCGAAATGATACCTTATTGGAAATTGAATAGAGGATATCGTTACATGTTGGTAGTAATTAATGTATTCTCAAAATATGTTTGGATAGAACCAATTAAATCAAAATCAGGAAAAGAAGTTACTCAAGCTATGAGAAAAATTTTGGAAACTGTTGAAAATGTTCCAAAACACCTTCAAACTGATATGGGAAAAGAATTCTTTAACAAAGATTTTCAAAAGTTAATGACTGATTTTAGCATAAATCATTATAACACTTATTCTAATTTAAAAGCCAGTGTAGTGGAAAGAGTGAACAGAACTATAAAAAATTTAATGTGGAAAAAATTTAGTTTACGTGGAAAGTACAAATGGATTGATATTTTAGATGAAATAGTTCAGAAATATAATAACACAAAACATTCGACAATCAATAAAAAGCCAGTTGAAGTTAACAAAAATAATGAAAAAGACATTTTAAGATCATCTTTTACTCGTGCAAAAACAATCGATCCAAAGTTTCCAAAATTTAGGGTTGGTGATTATGTGCGGATAAGCAAGCAGCGAGAAGCATTTTCCAAGAGTTACACGCCGAATTGGTCAAATGAAATATTTAGCATAAAAAAAGTTAAAGTTACAAATCCTACTACATATTTGCTTCAAGATGAAAAGAACCAAGAAATTGCAGGAGGGTTTTATGGAGAAGAGTTGCAGAATGTTAAACATCCAGATGTCTATTTGGTAGAAAAAGTATTAAGAAAAAAAGGAAATAAAGTATATGTTAAATGGCTTGGATTGGATAAATCACACAATTCATGGATTCTTAAAAAAGATGTATTATAATTTAATGGTTGTACCTTAAACGTATTTTAATTAAAATTTTTATATATTTTTTTTATCAAATAAAACAAATGTTAGTATTGAAATATTTTATTAAAAATCAATTTAAATTTAAACATTAAACCTTTCATTAAAAATCTTGTTCCTATGTTCCTTACTCAGAAATATGTCCAAAACATTTTGACATTGCACAATTCTTCTATCAAATCGAAGTCTGTCTGTATAAAATTTCTGATATTCAGATATTCGCGCTTGCCTGTAAGCAAAGGACCACACCACCATCCAATATAGTTTATTTTTATCTTCACAAATATTGACCGATTTCTTCATAATATTTCTTCGTTGAAAGATTATTTTTTAATTTTTCTTCCAATTGTTCCGGATACAACAAAAGCATTTCCAGCATCACACATACATTTTCACTGTTGACATTCTGATTTGGATTTAGCACTTCATATATGTCGGATAGAATGTTTCTTGATTGTGTGCAAAGGCTAGTTTGAAACAATTTGAAATACTTCTCAAATTCTTGTTTGTTAATTATTTGAATTCTATAATCCACAATCTCAATGAGCGACCATAAGGTGTCAACAGAACTGCATGAAAGATAAACATAATTTCCATGCAATTTTTGAATTTTTAAGATGAGGCAATCATTATATTTATGAAAGCTTAAAGTAATGTTACCACACATCAACGATTGTGTATCTGAATTAGAAGAATAAAAATAATTAGCTATCACTCCCTGGTATTTCAACAGAGCTTTCCATTCATCTTCATTTAGACTCACATAAAATCCGTTTCTGCTTCCAATAAGAATTCTTGGTGAAAAATCACTTAAACTTATCCCAACAGCTATGAACTTGGATGAAGAATTATTTAAATAATACACTTTAGAATTTAGAAGTTTTTCACTAATTTTTATACATGAATCGTCTTTCTTAAACACATTATTAGTATTAGTGCTATACTCATTTACTTTACTGAAATTAGTATACATGTTTATTATTAAGTGTGATCTGGTAAACTGAACTGTTTCGAGATAGTCTTTGATGATATAATATGATCCCCACCAGTTATCATCCCCACTCTTTTATCAGAAATTTTAAGGTTGTTCGTTTTAATTGTATTCTTATTATTCTGTTTTGAATTTATAATACATAAGTCCTAACACTGTTATGAGGGAAAGTAAACCTACTGTTAATACTACATTAATAATATAAGATATATAACACTTGGAATTTTCTTGCTCGTTAAAAAGGGTGTTGTTTAAATATGTAAGATTTGTTGATTTTATAGGGTTTTCTCTATGTATCAATTCGGAACATTCATCATTTTTACGTTTGATGATCCAATTTGTGTCATAAATGGTATTGTTTACATAATAATATAAAATTTTGAAGAAATTGCTATTAATGTTCATCTGCTGCATTTTAAAGGAAAATGCTTGGCTGCTATTATTAATTTTTTCAATTCTCATATGATAACATGATTGCGGTAATTCATAATCCGATGTATTTTTGAAACAAACTAAACTATGTGTCACTTTATATGGAATATGCACATATAAAGTATTTCTTGTAATGTAATATAACAAAATATATGGGGTAAGAGACATGATTAAAACACCTTAAAATTTTAATTCTATATTCTAATAAACAAGAAGAGACAACTCTATTACAGTATCATCGACTGAATGATGACATTTACAATAATTCAAATTATAAATAGCAAAAAAAAGGGATAATGAAATTTAAAACATAACAATTACAATATTTTGGATGCCATGATGACATTCGCAACAGTCAAAATTATAAACGAGAAAAAAAAATGTTTGTATTAAATTTTGTCATAACAACATCTTGGTCTTCACATTTCTTCATCTTACAAAGCCACAAACATTCAGCTAAGTCACACTTGTTGTGAAGTCTATGATGTTCTTCAACAGGACAATCATCAATCGTCCATTCAAAAATTTCAGCACCACAGTAAAAACATTTGCAAATATCAGCAATTAACAAATAATAAAAACCTGCACGAGCTAAAACTTCGGGCCTTAATTTACCCTTCCATTTATTAAATGTTGAAAGTCTTTTTTCATAACTTCTATATGAAATATTATCAATTTCTTTATCACAACTTTCTAAACACATGCTTTGGTAGTTAGGCTACCTTTAAGTAATACAAAGCTTTTTCCTATCTTAAATACAATCCAACAACCATGAAAAATCGGTTTAGAAGAGAGGGAACATTGTTTTATAATAATTCTTTATGCTCATCTGCCCATTGATAAAAAGGAATATCATGATGACCCCATGAAAGTGTATCAAAGCTGTCCGGAATTTTATATCTTTTGTCGTCTGAAGAAGTTAGAGCTAATTTATTCACCAATTCAGTAAACATATTATGTAAACGAGATCGAAAGGTATACATAGTGCAAAACGTTTTTGAATTATTTTCAACTACATCTTTGTAATGAATATATGTTAACTGATTTTTGATACTACTTTTTTTAACCCCTTTTGCTCTTTTAAGCAAACCACTTTCTGTTTTAATGCAATATGCTTTCGCTCCGGTTCCATAAAAACTTTCAATAGGTTCACCAGCATATTCATCTTTAAATTTTCCAACCACAGATTTAGTAATTGGCATATTATGACAATTGCCGATTTGATAATTTGAAGTATCAAATCTATCTATATTACCCTTTATGTCATCATAAACATTTTCGGTTTGAATTTCTAAAATGAAGGAGTCTGTATCAGTATACAAGAGTTTAACTTTTTCACCGTATGAAGGTTTAAGAAAATTGTAAAAGAAATCATACATTAAAGTTTTTGATATATCCAATATGGAAAATCCCACATAAATAGGTTTATTATATTCAACTAAAACTTTTTGCATTTGAACCGCAACTAAATTTTCTGAAAATATGGTTAAGTCTTTGAAGTAAGGTTTTGCAATAAGATTTTCTGCGCCATCTTTTCTACTGTTTTTTGCCCATTCAGTAACCAACCTAATATCAGTCCTTTTGTCAACATTTTCCATTGTTTTTCCATAAATGCTATTATTCGCTACTTTATATGTACTTTTTTCAAATTTGTTTTTAGATTCATTTCTTAACTTGGTGTTTAAATCAATATATTTTTTTAGCCATGGTGATTGATTAAACTTTAAAACTCTATATATTTTAACTATCTCTATGCCATTTTCAATGCATTGTTTCAATAAAGAATAATGAAGAACATATTTTTCCTTATTATTTAAATTTGGAATTAACTTTGACCATTTTGAATTAGGAGGTTTGTAATTTTCAGGACAGAATGGAAATTCATTATGTTGATCATGTAATATATTTGGATATTTTAAATCAACTTCAAATACATATCCTGATTCTGCAGTGTCAGAAATATTCATTATGTTTAAATTTTCAATTTCATCGTTTTTTAACCAAATGAAATTATTTGTTGGAAGATATTGTGACATTGCATAACCGTATAAGTTTGTTGCATCAAGATACAAAATATATTTGCTTGGTTCTGATGGATCATAATTTGAGAGAAATATATTATTTGCTTCAGATTTTCTACTTATACAGGTACTGACTCCTCCACGAACATTACTTTTAAAAAAATGTAACATATCAGGATCGGTTAACAATTCTAATTCTACCCCAGTGTAACGTAAACATGCATCAAAACTTAAACCGGGAAAAGTGTAATAATGAGCAGGATCTAATTTATAAGTGTTTATACATGTTTTTCTAAAATTTTCGAAAACATCTGCAAGGAGTAACACATCAGATTTTAAATAAATGTCAGAATATTCGCCAATCGAATTGCATTGAAACAAATTAAATACAATGTTGGCTCTCTCATACTCTCTTTCGGAAATATGTTCATCTGTTAGATCATTATAAAAGTTTTCCTTATCAGGCAAATTTACCTCATCTAGTTTCGAGTAGTTGTCGATATATTTATATGGAAAAACTCCTTTTTGACGAATATATTTAAATTGTTCTTTGTCATTAAAGTATTTTGATACTTCTTTACATTGAAGATCATCAAGCGTTTCAGATAGATTTGCCAAAGAATATGGTAAAAATTGAAATGAATCTATAAATCTAATATGAAAATATTTTTTTTTTAAGGTATTTGATTTTTTATCGAAATAGGAGCCAACTTCAATATGTTTTTCAAATGAAATATATTTTTCTTTATTTTGAGCTATTACAGATAATTGTTCATTATTTTGACATATATTCTTAATAAACAAATGGGAATCATAATTCCTCAAATTATGTAATATTACAGGAATAAAATTTGGTTGTTTGTAATTTAAATTACAGATGGAATGTGCAGGACCTCTATATTTTCCAGTGATATGACAATGATCAGCAACTTTATCATTATCAATATATTTGTCACAAATATGACACTCATTAGTGTAGTTCAAATGTATTTTATCTAATTCAGATAATTTATTCATTTTTTTATGAACTTTAAGATATTTGCTGTATAAATTACAAATATCTCTCTCTAAAAAATTTATAAAGATTTGGGCACTGTTAGGTCCTCTATATAGTTCAAATTTGGAAAAACTATCATCAAAGGAACATTTAATATAATAAGCAAATGAATATGGAAGGTGTTCACATTTTTTAATTGTGTATGATGCAGAATTATCTAATTCGACTTCCATGTCTGAATTATTATCATCATTATTTAATAGAGGCTTAAGAATACATTCGAAGTCAGCATATACAACGAAAGGAACTTCCATCTGTTTTTGAATGTTAATAAATTTAAGAATATTTCCGGGAGAATTATTTCCAAATTTATCGGCTTTGATTTCTGTTGATGGTAAATTAATTCTAACAAAATCACAATCAAAATTGTTGTGTCTAACTAAGTATTCTTTAGTGCCAAAATATTGTAAACAACCATCACAAAGATGTATTTTGCCATTATGATTAGAAACTTGCTTTGAAATTAATTTAGACAAATCGGAAATGTAAGAGTAATGAAAATTTCCATCATCATCACTAATTAATAACAAGTTCACATGAACTACTTTCTTATTTTTTGTATAGTGGAGGGGACCAATTATTTGATATTCAAATTTAAAATCTTTTTCAAATTGTTCGAGGCCATACACATTAATTGAAATTTCATTTTGTGATTCAAATTTTGGAATGTCTTTTAAAGTAACTGGAAAGTTTATACCTGTTACGTTCAACAGTGTTGTGAAATGTGGGTATGATGTAACTTCACAGGACAGTCCTGTAGGAGGATGAATTGCTGCAACAATGGACCACGCGAAGCAGCAGTTATCGTTGTTCCTAGGATTTATAACTGCATGCTTCATCCTTATTTCTTCAGGTAATGGAATGTGTGCTGACGCGCGAAGGGGATTATATTTGTTGATGTTCACTTCCAAATGCAGAATTTTCACTAGTATCCATCCTGAAAAGAATAAAAAATAAAATAAATACAATTTTAAAAATTAATATTTTTAAAATGATAATTTTTTTAAAATTGGCCATATTTTTAGAATATTTTCAACAAAAGAAAATAGTTTACCTGAATCACGTTCTGCTAGTTCATCAGATTTTCGGTCTATGGTTTGCAACATGTCTTCCAAGATCAATGAGAGTGTTGTGCTGCTACATATAATATGGAATGGTGTGTTAAACGATTTTACTTCATACTCCTCATTGGTCGGATTGAAATATAACCCAAACAATTCCAAATTTAATTTTAGCGTTATTAGCCTTTTTAATTCGGCTTCTATTACAGTTACAATTTTATTCAAAATTGTATTAAAAAAACTTTTAATGTTGACTTCAAATTGATCTGCCGAAATCCTGTACGATATTATTCGTTTTTGAAACGCAGATTTAATAATTTGGATTCCATCTTTACTTCTGATTATCGCATTGTCTTTGTGGCTGTTTGTTCTCAAATGACTTGCCCACATATTTCGCCTCACAGTTTTTTTACATTCCTTGCAGTATTTATCATCTGAAAAAAAAACGAAGTAGAGGTTAGTTTAAACATTAAAACTTAGAACGAAGAAAATTACAGTTTACACATTTAAACCACGAAAATAAAAATTAAATAGCACATATCAAAAAATCTTACCATTGGTAGAAGTGGATGCCATTTCTGTTGTCTTTCCACAAACTTGTCGAATGTGACGCATAAGATTATCTTTGCGGTTGAAGTTTCGTTTACATATAAAACATTGGAATTGCATTTTGAAAATCTTAAAAATAAAAATGTCTCTTCTTGTGAAGCTGCTTTTACATTCGGCTGAGAAATGATGAAAAGGTTTGAAACTCATTGTTTTAAATAAAGGGATTTTGGGAAGGTTTAGATTGTTATCGATGGAATTTACCAACTCCTCAAAATTGTTTATAATCCAATGCTGTCTTTACATTCAACAGGTGAAATAATGAACATTGTTAAAATTCATTGCTTTAAATTAAAGGAATTAAGGGAATGGATGGATGGTTAAGGGATGGCATTTACCAACTCATCAAAACTGTTTTTTATTCGACTCCACTTCTCCTGATCTTCTTTATTAAAATATTTCACAGAATCTAAAGAATAGCCCAAAGTTTTTAATTTTGAAATAATTTTTTTGTTTTTTGAATTAAATTTCTTTTGTACAATAAACGATTTATTTTTTACATTAAAAAATGTTTTGTCTGTTTTAGAAAATGTATTATTTGTCTGTGTTTGTTTCGTTTGTTGCATCTGTGTTGCGAGGCCATATGGTTTATTTTGAATTTTAAAAAATGTATCGTCTGTTTGAAAAACTATCGTCTGCGTATCTTGTTCCGTCTGCGTCTCTTTTGTATTGTTAAATTGTTCTGTTTGGGTTTGTTTACAATTATTACAATTTTGAATAGAAGGAGGTGGAGAATTCATACTATTCCATGAAATGTCGCTAAACTGATCATTTCGTAACATAAAATTTTGAACTGGAATGAATTCATCAGTATTTTCAGAGTTATCAATAGAAAATTTAAAATTATTTGCTGCAATATTTGTTAGTGACGAAGTAGAAGCTAGAAGTGGACTTTTCTGTTGGTCATAACTTACAAAATCGTTATCGTTAGAGCCATTAGGAATATTTTGCCCGCAGGAAACTGATAAATTACTTAAGGTAGATTTTGAAGAGAAATAGTTTGATTGGTTATTTAATAAGAGAGATTTGAGAATGGTAGAACTTTTTACTGCGGGACTTTCTTGACTACAAGGTATCATATCATCATCATTATCACTAAATCTATTGTCTGATATGTTTAAATTAGTATTTTCAATGTTATTTGATTGTTCATCGATTCGCGAACAAGAAGGTCCTGCTAAAGTTGGATCAAACGATCTATTTAGTGGCAGTTCCACATTATCAGATGGAATTCCTAATAAATCTTTAAATGTTGTCAAATCATCTAAAACTTGTGATGGAATTTCACTCTCACTATTTTTTCCCCAGTTTAAATTATTTTCCACCACAATATTGTTATATTCAAATGAATTTAAATTAAAATTATTATCCAAAGGTGTGATTTCAATATGTTCTTCTAAATTTAGATCAAAATTATTATTTTCCAAAGCTATCGTTTCAATATTTTCTCCTAAATTTAAATCAAAATCATTATTATTTAAAGCTGTGATTTCAATATTTTCTTCCAAATTTAGATCAGAATTATTATTTTCCAATGCTGTCGTTTCAACATTTTCTTCTAAAGCAACATTGTCTGCAGTTAAATCTAGCAAGATTTCATTGGAATTATTATAATGTGTGCTACTCTGTTGATTTAATACCCTTTTAGAAATGTTATTTTTAACAATACCTTTTACCATTTCTTTAAAATCTTTGGATCTTTGGCTTAAAGCTTCACTATTGTCACTAAGAATTGCCGGTATAGAAATATCTGACAAAATGTTCACTTTGATGGGTTGGTTTTCAAGATTGGGAACACTGAATGAATTAGAACTCATTTCAAAATTTACCGACCGAACAGAAGAACAGCTTAAGCGTAAATGATGATTCAGCCGTTTTTATATGGTTGTGATGAGAAAGCGACCCTCCCTCCTGACCTCCAAATCTCGACCTACCCCCTCCTATTGA
>MU183293.1:7923-26119 GCA_016904865.1 Pissodes strobi | reverse complement strand
TATATATATATATATATACATATTGAAAAATACCGACGATTGTAGGTAGTTTGAACATAAAACAAAACTAGACTATCTAATAACAATGAAATTATAGAAATAAAAAATTAAAATTATTCAGTGATTGAAACTCTATGTTTAAATCCACATAGAGTGATAAGTCAAAAAAAGAAGATGAAATAGGCACCACTTAAGTGCCTAAGAGCCCCAGCGAGAAATAGGGGAAAGTAAAACTAAAACTTGGGTTTGGTCTACCGCGCGGAATCGTGATCACGTAAACCGCAAAGATAAGATGGGCGCAATAACTTATAAGGGTAAAGGTGCTAACGTAAAAGAGACAGTTATTCCAGACACAGTATTTTAAATCTAAAACTAAACACCTAGCTTTTTCATCAAAGTTCCAACATCAACAAACCAAGCTGGGTGGACGAACCTCCAACGTCCAACACGTCTAGCTGGTCAAGTGGATCACAACGTTCCAAAAATGCTAACTGGATGGATGAATTTCTGGATCCCAGCCAGGTGCTAGAACCACAGGAATGGAAACATTCCCTAGTAACGAGACACCACAATATGTGAATCGGTTGCTCTAATATACTCTCCGTTCAAAAGAATAATTTAGCAGAGTTTCAAATTTCAGATTAAAGAAAAAGGTTTTGCCCCTTTTTTTCAAATCCAAGTCGGATTAAATAATGAACGAAAAGTAGAAACAAAGAATAAATGAGAAAAAAACCACCGTAATAATACATTAGAGCAATCGAAATATTTCAACTAAAACTTAATATTAGTTATGCAGAAAACTAAAAGGGTTCAGTTCGTCCAATGGAAGCCAACATCATCGGTTAAAAATAATATTACAGCTTTTTAAAAAGAGGAAATAAGCAGTTCAAGAATTTAGACCGACTTTGGCACAGCAAAATAAACGTACATATTCATTGAAAGCGGTAAATAACAGCAACAGAACAAAATAAAAGATAAATGAATGTAATTAAATAGATTGTTCCTAGTCTGGTACCGATAAAATTCATACCGTATTTATAAAAGAATTCAAATGTGAACAAAAAGCACTAAAATAAACATTGATGAAAAATCATACTAAACAAATTTGATAAATAAATGGTCTGAGTGACCCTTCAATATTATTATCAAATAAAAAGATTAGCTTTTCCCGAATTTTAATAATTCAAGTGAAAAGTTCAAGTACGGTCCATCGTACTAGACGAATTTGGCAAATAAATGGTTCGAACGACTTTCCCATATTAATATCAAAAAGATAGCTTTAATTTAATAAATCGAGAATAAAGTTCAATACGGTAAACAATAATGAACGAAAATATGCGAAAATATGAAATCTGCATTAAATAATGATATATGATGGCTTCCCTTCGCAACGGAAACTAATAATGAACAAAAACTGCATAACCTAACCATTTACAAGCGAATTTCCCGGTTTAGTATCTAATTAACAGTCGAAATAACGTGCCCGCACGAATCCCTAGAAGTTAATTGCAAGACTAAATATTAAAATTAAAGATAAAATCATTAATTTCCCATTGCATCAATTCTGACTTCGGTAATAAAATGTATTCCATGAAATTAGCGTAGTAACAACCTACGGCTGCAATTACAGCTGCCTTTGATAAATCAGCATAATAATCAACAGGTAAATTTTACCCTCGCGGTTATACCGCTACGGAAAGGTCAAATAAATTAAACTACGGAATTATCGAAAATCTACATTACATTTCGTCGAAAAAAAAATAAAAACGATTAATTTGGCTAGTCGCAAGCCCCGCGAATAAATAATAATGTCTACTTCATTCAAATACAAGAGCCCAAAAGCTTTAAACAATCTCTAATTAGTTTGACATTATGCCAATCAATTAAGCTAATAAATCAATACCGAAATTAAAGATCACGATTAATCGCGAGTAAATACAAATGATTAAGCCATCCGGATACAAAACCTATAAGCCTTAATTAAGCTCTAATCAAATTGACGTCACGCCGATTAATCAAGCTATTGAATCGAGTCCGATATGAATAAAAACGGTTTTTTTAATGATTATTAACAACGAAAAGCTTGGCTAGCAAAAGGACCCGTACCAGGCGGAAAACGAAGGGGTCATCTCGCGCCAGGAAAATGAAAACGACGCGCAGAAGTCTCGCATCAGGCAACCAAATAAACATGGAACGACAGACAGTATGACGAAGGCGCCAGATATATATGAGACTGTAATGTCGTACTGATACGTAAGCCCGAAATAATACCAGGGGCGTACTAGATATTCACTTCTAGTTAGCCACCAAAACGGAATGTCACAGTACCAATGCGACAATAATAACTTGACTTTTTCCTTTGCTTATCACTAGAGACCGGATTATATGCAACCAAATACCTTAAAAATATGCGCGTAAATATGCACTTTTTTAATTTACGCAGGATATATGCAAAAAACATAAACATGCAATGAATATGCAGTAATAAAACAACTAAATGTTGATTTGCTATATTAAATTTTCACTAAATTAGGGGATTGAGTATTGAATAAAAGTAAAAAAAAGTTGTATATACTTTATTAAATCACAAAGACAATTCTCCTATATCAATTTATATCAAACTTATCTTAATATTAATTTCAAAAATTATAAAAGACACTTGAGACGTGTGTCTCAAGTTTTCAACTAAAAAATTGTGGCGTCATCACTAAGGGCATGTTTGTAAAAAGAAAACGATCTCTGAAGTTAAAGAGCAAAGTTTCACTTTGGAACTAAGGCAGGTATAATAGCTAAATTATTGACAGATTTCCCTGACATCATGTTTACGACCTGTCTTAAAACCCGTGTTTTTTCTATTAAACTTAAACATAAATGCTTAATGAATTTAGCATTAAATGACTGTAGGTCATCTATTTCCTGATATCGTCCCTACTAACGTTCCTGAGAGCTTTTGTTTATTGAACTTACTGTTAAACGACTGTAGGTCGTTTGCTAGTTTATATCGCACCTATTACCATTATTTCTCGTTTTTGTTCAATGAGCTTCCCGTTTTTGCTTATTGAGCTTACCGATTTGCTTATTGAGCTTATCGATAAACAGCTTAAGGTTATCTATTATTGTGTGTCATATGTATTCCTGTTTCTTATCATATTTTCTTTAGAGATATGTATTTTATTCATTATCATATCTGATATTATCACGAGTGGAGAATGTATTTTGCTAATGTTCATCATCATCATCATCATCATCACCGGTCTGTAACTGTCCACTGTTGGATAAAGGCTTCTGTTTTCCATGCACCCCTGTCTTTCGCCAGCTGAAACCAGTGTCGTCCTACGTGTTGTTTAATGTCCTCAAGCCATGGTTTCTGGGGTCTTCCCCTGCTCCGGTTAGTTTCTCTGGGTCTCCAATGAACGAGTCTTGCAGTCCATCGATCACAGTCATGTCTAGCCACATGTCCAACCCACTGTCATTTCATGTGTGCGATATGCTTGATAATATCTGTTATCCCGCTGCTGTCTCGGATGTCTTCATTTATTCTTTGTCTAAGATTTACTCCCAGCATTATTCTCTCCATAGCTCTTTGCGATTTTCATAGTCGCAGTCTCCAGTCCATGAGTAGCCACGGGCAAAACACAGGCATCGTACATTTTCCTTTTTAGACACATAGGAATGGTTTGGTTTTTGAAGATCTAGTTTAGGCGACCGAAAGCACACCAGGATAGTCCAATTCTTCTTGTTATCTCTGCGGTCTGGTTTTCTTTTCCAAGTTTTAGTGAGTGTCCAAGCTAGACATATTGGTCAACATTTTCAATTATCTGTATGTTAGTTTGGGTCATAATTTTTGTTTTGTTCAAATTCATTTTTAGACCCAGTCGACTAGATGCTTGGCTTAATTGATGCAACATACTTGTCAGTTCATCAGCATCGGTACTTATTAGGACAATATCATCGGCAAACCTTAGATTATTTAAGTATGAGCCGTCGATTTTAATTCCTTTATTGTCCCACTATAAGTTTTTAAAAATATCTTCCAATGCCACTCTAAATAACTTTGGCGACATGGTATCACCCTGGCGTACCCCTCTGCTAATTTTAATTTCTTCGGTCTTGGTGTCCGGGTCGATCTGGACCTGTAGCGTTGCTAATTGATAAATTTTAACTCTAATTGGCTGTAAGCCTCATGGCAGTAAATTATTTTACATAGCTGCAATTTTCAATAGATTAGTTTTTATTTAGTAAGTACTGCTTATTTTTGGTACTTTGTGACTAATTGTGATTAGTCAAAACCTCAAGAATTCAAGATTTTGCTAAAACTATTTTCAAACAGGAATTAGGCAATTTTAAGGTTATAGGACATATATTAAATCTTAAAATCTTAGTTTAATTTGATTTAATAGTCTAATAATCTAGACGATATACAAATATTCTCACTAGTTTATTGGCGATATCATAAACTCAACTTAATTAACTGTCTTTAGAGTATTTATAAAATCATTTAAGATTTGAATAAATTGTTCAATTGGAATTCTGATGTTTATTTTGGTAAGTTAGTGTCAAAAGTGCCTTTCATTAATACCTTTATTTCTAAATTTCACGATATTCTTACCTAGGATATGTTTCTAAATTTTACTGCCCTGATTTCAATGTGCAAAAATTATTGGTATATTCCTAGTTAAAAATTTAGTGACCCCTTCGCCTAACTGCCAACTATTCGACCCACGTCTTTAAATAAATTTAAAACCGCTCAGCGAACCTAGCATATGGACCGTTCGTTAAGCAATTAACAAATCGTGTTACATAATTCATAATATTCATGTTGTGTTTTACCGTTATCACCAATATTTAAGTATCATTCTTTTACTTATTCTTTTACTATAGAATATGCTCGTTTTGTTTAATTTATTTAAAAATTGCCCCTTCGCCTAACTGCCAACTCTAATTTAGCGTTTTGCCATGAGACATTTTAATATTAGGTCATGCTTCGAATATAAACAACTTCTTTTAAATAGAGGATTTGACATCTTTGACTTGCGAATGGCAGGAGATACCTTCCAAAACCTATTAAAGTTTCATTCACAAACGTATTGAAAATCTTTAGACATAACTATTCTGAAGAAAATATTTTGGATTTAATGAACAACCAAATTTTACTAATTCATAATATATAGCGTTTTTACAGCAGCAAATGAAGCGAATTTCTCATGTCCAGTCTTCTAATCCGGTATTATAAAATCTGATTAGATTTAAAATTTAGGCTTTTGTTAACCTGTAAGTACAACTACCAGGTTCTCTGGGACCCGAGCATTTAGTTGCTTTCAAATATTTCTGGAAGGGTTATTGAACGGTTAGCTATGCTTCCGGTGCTACCGTTAGTACTGCGTGCAAAGACAGTGAATAGCATAAAGTTATCTGTCTTATTATTTTGCGTGTTCGGGCCCTATAGACTCAGTAGTAGTTATAATGCCACTTTTTAGAACGTCATATATCTATAGGTAAATGTCAGTTATGCGTTCTTAGTTTTTTTTCACAAATATCAAATATTGAAATTGGTTTTAAGTTCTATCATTACTCATAGGTGAAAATAGGTGATAAGTGGGAGAACAGACTGCTAATAGATGCATAATTGCCAGAAATAATAAACAATGATGAATTTTGGGAGAAATCTGATACCGAAAAGGTAGAAGTGTCGGATTGAAGCAAACATTGAACAGTGTCGAATAAAGTTATTTTTAAGAGGACGACGGAGAAATATTCAGAGACCTTGGCTCTGTAGGTGGTGTAAGTGACTGTGGTTGGTCTTAGAACCATGAATTGTGAAATAACAAACCAATGTTTTGAAAGAAAACGGATCGGAAGACAAAGCTCAGAGAATGTATGTTGGTGGAGATCAATAATTAGAATTGTAAAGTAAATACGACGATGGGAAAAAATGACAGATCCCACGACACAATATTATTACTGTTCAACGAGGATTGCAAACCTGCCCAAAACCGCACTTGAAGCCTGGATTTTACTTTTCATGGAAGATATGGAAATAATTGTCCGCCACCCAAATGACAAAAATGAAACAATGTTATAACAAGTCTCCTGTAGGGAAAAATTGCAGAAAAACATTTCTACCTACTTTTATCCAAAATACAGATGTTTATGAAATTCGTGCCTCTATCGGACTTTTATACTTCCAAGGAATTTTCAAGTCCAACCACAAGGATCTCTAATTTAATTTTGCCATTACTGTTTTTCCTACCTCACCTTGTATTTATTTAGAATTTTGTACACATGTTTCTATTATGTTCATCGACTCTTGTAGACTTAGTTACAAAATACTGTTTGTCAGAAATACGTAGTTAAACTTAATACACATTAACTGTTGTTCCACTTTATCATTTTGAAATATTTGTCAATTTTTGAAAATTATCTGCATAAAATATTGCCGCACGAATCCAGATACCCCATCTGGTCGTGACAGGTTCAGGTGGTAATGGTACTCCGGGCAAATTCGCCTTGTAAAACTGCACTCTTATTGGGGTCTTTATGATTTTTTTTTCACAAAGGTTATTAGATCATTGACCAACGGGAAGAACGCTCTATTCCGAGTTATTGCGTTGTGCCCTTTTTCAAAATGGTGCAGTTATCAATCAATTTATAACTGTCGAAAAAAATCAATTAACTTTGATGGAGTTTTGGATACATTCTTTTTAAGGGTCTAATGAAATTGTGATATACGCCGGAGTCGATGCCCTGCGCCTCCAAAAACTTTTTTTTTTTTAATTTATTTAGTTTTTGACATTGCTTTCTTGAAGTTTTTATTTCTGTGGTGTCGTTTTAAGCACACATCGTATTTTGTTCATTCAAAAATCTCTAATTTTCCATAAATGAGTTTTCTTTATCTGTACTTTGCTCATCTGTTTGCGTTACATTATATGATAAAGAAACATAAAACCACCAGTATTGGTGTAAAATAATTATTCAGGAATAATTTGTAGTTTAAATTTGGCATTTTTTCTTTTATTTGTGTTCCATGAATTTTATTTTATTCTTATTATTGTTTACGTGGTCTTTTATGCAACTATACAGATAACACCATTCAAAATAAAAATTACCTTATATTTAATTTCAAATTATAACTATTGTTAAAGGTGTGCATGTACTTACCATCCATATCTAAACAATATAATTTAAGACCACTACTTTGAACTCTAAGTAGTCACTTTAATCGGTCGCTAAATTAATCAGTGTCTCGAATGTTTCAATGTAACAGTGACTAATCGGAGCTGACTGCACGTAAACATGGTTTTTACGTTTGAACTAATGAGAAGGGAACAATTTTAAGAATTATAAATTATAGCATAATTTTGGTGCTAGGGTAGGTATTCTCTCCACCTAGAGATTTATCATTTATAGTACAGAAGATGGCACTAAAATGTCGATTTTGCAGATTTTTCTGAACAAGGTCATGAAGTGCGATAATGAAAAGTATGTTCCGAAATATCCTCTGAATGCACTCGAATATTTTGTAGTCAAATATAATATTGAAATTTCTTTAAAAACTTCGGTGTTTTTATAATTTATTTTCTTTTCAGAACGGCACTTATGGATGTTCATCTTTATGTCCCCAAGAGCACATATCGCCGAGAGAGTGTCAACACCCTCGATTAGTAGATGTAACAGGTCAATGCTGCAGAGAATGGATGTGTGATAGTAGAACAGGTAACAATTGTTTTTGAGAGTAATATTAACTAACACAGATCCCCATATAAATGGACATATAAATTTGTTGGCAAAAATGTTAATGTGGTCTGATAAGGCCACGTTTACTGGGAGTAAACGTTTAATATCATTAACACTCACTTTTGGATATATGAATAATCGGATGTGAATTGGTTAGTTCAATTCAAACGTCAAATAATTAATTTAAACCATTCAATGCTAAATTATTTTAAGATAACTTTTCCTTGAGTGCGCAATAAAATGACGTTTGCCAGAAGACTTGTCTTCAGCACCGTAATGGTGGGAGTTTTACAGTCTCTATGAAAGATAAGATATATTATGTTTATGTGCTAAAAGCGAATTTTCACGCAAAATATTTTCCTTTATAACATCAGCAATTTGACATATATAGAAAGGATATCTTAAAAAATATTCATAGTGTGGTATATTTTGGAACACGGATCAATGCATAACGACACATAGCAATCTCTACACATGTATCGGATTTCCTTTCTCTTTTTATTTTGACTACAGACGACACATCGTTTTGTAGGACGATCCTTGTAGGTAGACTTCAGGACAATGTCTTGCAGTCAGTTTAGTAGGATTGCTTTCACTACGTCTCCCTGATGAAGAAGATAAAACTAGTTTTCCAGAAGAAAGCTAAAAACTTACCTCCAGTTCTGGTTCCACAACCAGAATCATCGTGGTGCTTTTCCAATAGTTGTCTTGTCAGTTCTAGTTGAAAATCATCAAACATGTCAGGTTTATCAACCGTTAACATGTTTTTATTGTCTAGATCACAACAACGGTTTTCATGACTTGTTCTCCTGTTTGACCATTTTTCTTCCCATTCTCTGCTTATAACACCATTTAATGCATAAAATGTCGTGTGTACTTTTGAAGGACATTTCTCCTTTTTTAATTTTTTTCTTCAAACTTGGGCATTCCCTTCCGGTTAATTCTTGCAGTTCCGCAAGCATTTGGAGCACGTAAATGTAACACTCTGTATACACGAACTACTACCCCAATTGTCTACAAACGAGGAATGGCCTTTGTTCAGAAATGGCTTAAGTAGTGTAAGAACAATATTTCCAGACACTCCAATATTTCTATTTATCGCCTCTATATCTGTAGTGGTTCGGTGTATATAATAAAATCTAATACATATTTGGATTTACACTAACAGACAATAAATATTTTCCAAACCATCTTCTTTTAACTGGAATATATTGTTTGAATCCAAGACGTCCTTTGTAAAGTACCAGACTTTCATCTAAAATTTGCTGCAAAGCTCTTACGAAAAGTATCCACAACTGGACGTATTTGATATAAGGTATCTCTTGTATTTACTTCATTATTCGAGTGTGTAAGACATTTAGAATCAACAAGTATCTGTCTTTTGACATAATTTGATGAAACAATGGCGTTACAATCAACGGGTCTTTTGTCCAGTATTCCGAAATTTTTAATTTTTTAGTTCTTGGCATTAGGTATGATACGACTGTAACACAATACATGTCATTTTCACATATTGGCCACCATCGTTTCATTCTAGAATGACGCTTCTCAATATCAGGTATTTTAGATTGGTATAAGTTGGATTCTCTAAGAATGTCATGCACTAGCTCACCAGGCCTACATTTCTGGAAACAGTCAAGTGTAGTGGGATCTCCCCTCAAGCCTGAAATGTTGGCGTCACTATTTTTCGAATCAAAAACATGCAATACCGGCATAAAATCAGGGTTATGGTACGATACAAAATTAGCGTTATCTAAATTACCTTCATTCTCAAACCCCAGTATCAGAGCCTTCTGAAGATCTTTTATTTGGTGGAGGGCATGACGTTGATTCTTTCCTAGAATTAATCTTTTTAGGAGTGTCATGTCATAATGTTCACGGTTTGAGAACGAACAACTCTTCACTCTCTGAGTCACTATATATATTGTCAGAGTCACTATTGCCATCATCGCAGACATCGTCATCGCTTTCCAATAATATTTTTTTAAGCTCCTGCGTAGTTAATGCCATTATTTCTCAGCAACAGAAAATATTTCACAAATAACGTGACTCGACTTGTGAGAACTGCTGAAGACGAGCACAATTTTGCGTTTAGTAGATCGTTAATATTTGAATCAATTACATCGAAACACCTCATAGTAAACGTTTATCGAATGCGAGAATACCTGGTTCGAGCAGTTTTGAAGAGAACGGAAAGCGAATAAATTCGGTCGGAGCAACAAAATATATAAAAATATTTTTCGGGTATATTCGTCTTGAGCAGCGCGAGGGTTAAACCGTGAACAATATTTGAACTTTCTTTATAATCAGCCGCAGGATTATTGGATGATATTTCCTTGAGGGCCAGAATGGGAATGTATTTTAAATACGACGGCACCACTGCCCATGATGGGGCCTGGGCGTCGTTAACGGTGTCCGGAGGTATTTCTTTTGCTCCAACAGCATAGCCGCACTCAAGGCGCTGAAGTCGGTCCGCATGCGTTCCTCGTTGATGAGTGAGTGCAGGAGCTGGCTGATTGAACTTGTAAATCATAAAAAGGTTACGCTGGTCTGGATAACGGGACACTCGTGTGTACCGGGAAACGAGACCGCTGACGCCTTAGCCAAGGAAGGCTCTGCACGTAGATTCTAAGGGCCTAATTTGGGGATTACCCAGAGTGTTCGCAAAAGAGCTTTGGAGGCCTGGACGGAGTTTCAGGCCGAAAAGGTATGACCGACGGCTCCGGGTATCAGACAGATGAGGCTCATGATACATGGGCCCGCGAAGAGTCCCACCAGGGTGTTGATGAACCTACCTAGGAACGAGTGCACGGCGCTGGTAGAATGCTACGCTGGGGACTGTAAGCTTAGGCGGCACCTGTCTTTGCTGAGAATTGCAGAGAAGCGGAAGGGTAGATGGAGCTTGGAGGTCGATAAAACCCCATAACAGCTACTTACAGAATTCCCCCCCTTTGCGTGAGTAAGTTTGAGAATCTTTGGCGCGACGCCGATCGAGCCAGATTTAGTGCGTTGCGTCGTGCTAGTCTGAAGGAGATGCGGGCTTTCTTAAGGAAGGCCGGCGTCCTGGAGGTTCTCTAATGCGGGGTGGGTGCACAACAGACCCAATTGGTTGCCTAAGTGCAAGGCCTGGTAGGAGCCACCCCTTCTGTTGCTGATACTACCTTTGCCCATTTAAGATGTATTATATATGATTGTAACTTGTTGAATAATAATTATCCTAAAATGTGGATAAGCAAAAGTGGACCAATGTTCTGGCCAGCGCGATCGCAAGACCTGAATACACTCGATTGTTATTATAGAAGCCATGTGTGTATTAGAGTTGCGGTGGATACCCCTAAACATCAATTTTCGCGAATTAATCAAGTTGGAAATAAAATAAGATAAAATCGTTTTCAGATTTTTCAAGCATCTCAAAGCATTCACTGGCGCCGCACACCGTATAGCTAGATTGGAATAGACGGATGTCTATTAGAGCTTTTACACCGATTTCGATGTTATTCTTCCGGACTATCTTAAATAAATATCAGTATTTTTTGTGTCATTACTACCCTGTAAATAAATAAATAGTCACAACCAATTCGTTTTAATTTATTTCGTTTCGTAAGAGAAGTGAGTGCAGCAAACTATTTATTTTCATTAGTTTGTGAGTGAAGACACAAAGATCCACTAAGAATATCTTTTGGTATAAGAGTATACCAGATTTCTCGTTTAAATATTAAAAAAATCCAGTAGTATGTGAGGCTTTGGAAAAAAATTCTGAAAATTGGAAAAAATATGTGTAAGGTCATAAAAGCTACAAACCCTCCAATTTAGTATCACATAAAATCCGTTTTTGGCGCTTTCTGTTATACTAACTCCACCTAACTCAAACTTTTCGTCACATTTTGGCAAATACAACTTCTCTTAAAATCATTACCCACTAATTTCGGAACAATCTATATATAAAATACAAACTCTAAGAACAGCTCAAAACCAGTTCGATTTGTTCCAAAATTTAAGAAAATATGCGATAGTCACACTTACTCGTCTCGCTAATTAGGATTTTATAATTTATTTATTCAATGATGCTGTGAACTACTAAAATGCATAAGCTACTAAATAAATATCGCCCTGTTTTAAGTTTGAACTTGAACTTGGAAATTATTATATAAACATTAAAGGCAAACTATAAACAACGCGAGCAGTCAACGGGAGCGATTGTGAACCTTAAACATGCAACGATCAGCACTTTTTATGATATAAATACGCTAGCGAACCATCAGTTTGGCAGACTTTTGTCTCTCACCTAAAACCAGCTCCTGGACTGTCCACATGGGCGCTTGAGGTTCTAATCTATCCTTTTCTCCTCACCCAAACCTGGGCTTGGCTCGATCACATGGTAGCGAAGTCTAGGGGTTTCATAACCGCAGTAGTAAAAGTCGAATCTATGAGAAATTTGTCAAAGTTCTGAGAAAGATAATTTTCTAAATAGAATCTGTCAAGTAGTTAACAGTGCAGTGTCATATTCGAGTGATCTTACTATCAAACCAACCTTAAATAAAGCACAACACAAACTCTTAAGAAAAACTATATTTTTAAAACAGTGACTAAAGACCTATAAACAATTCAAAAATATACCTAAAATCGAGAAAGCATGCGCATCTTAGTAATCGGGTATAATATAATCGTAATTAAGTTTCCTGACCAATAGGCATTGTTAATGTTTTATCATTAAGTCTTTGACCAATAGAAGTTGTTATTGTTTTTAACTGAAGTGCTTTCTTTATCATCTTTTCTCACATGACGTCGCATCGCGGATAACAACTATCCCGACAATACGATTCTTCAAAATAAGTACTTATTAGGTGCATAATTTTTGTGAATTTTAAATACTTTCCTCGTTTATTTTTATCTTAATTAATCTCACCATTTTAACCACATGCAACTGTTAATTAAGAAAGTTCTGACTTTAAACATCATGGAAAAACCCTGATTCACTAGAGTCGTTTGACTGTAATTGGGCATAGCTGCATAGAATATAGGCATCAAATATTCGTGAATCTTTAATTTTAATCTTACCTATTTTATTTAAGAAATTTAGGGAAATTTTTAAAACTAGTTTCGGACTTAACCTTCCAGTTGACTTTATTAACGTCCTAAAGTAGTATCTAAACTCCTAATTCCAAGTTTAATCTTGGCTATTAGCTAAATAAAGTTTTTAAGGTAGAGATTAATTGCGTTCTAATAGCTATGTTTGCTTCCAACATTAATTAAAATGACCTGAATATTTAAGTAAGTTCTTCTTCTGGAAACGGTTGAGCAAACAATAAATGAACAATAAAAACACAAAAAGCAACATTTTTGTATACCGCCTTGGGAAATTGGGTATTATGAACTCACGCTGTTTACCCTATAAATTTTAATAATTTTAAAAGGGAGAAAGGGATTTAGCCGCTCTTATTTCTAAAAGCAGTATTAAGGCTCCTTCAAACATAATTTGGCCGAGTTTTCTTACTTCTCTGGAATTCTATTGGATTTAAGTTGAAAGAAAACTTCACAAAAATTAGTGAAAGTTTACTTGGATTTGGTCTTTATGAGGTAACGCGTTTTGGGATTATTAGGCCTCTTAGATTCGGTTTTAATAGGAAAATAAATCGGCTAGGGGATTAAAGGGAAGAACTTTATATAACTTATTTCAGATAGGATATTATATTATACGAAGCATGAAGAAATAATTGCTAAAACATTTCGCCACCTTTAATTTTCGATAAATTTTGTATGACTGTACTTGAAGTAACGCTTTTGAAAATAATAATAGCTCCAATTGCAATTTGGAACAGGCTGACAATTATTTAGTAATTTATGCATTTTTTAGTTCAGACTAGAAAAGGAAGTCAGTTACAAATGGTCAGAGGGATCGTAACAAGATCATTGATGATGCTACATATTATAAATTATACTAGGTATTGCATTGTAAAATGCAATGTGTCATTTAGAAATGAGGTATCTTCTCTAAACGCTGGGGTGTTGGCAATCATTGGGGTCCAACGCTATCAGAAAAGGTGCAGGTGTAAACTACTAAAATTCATAAACTACTGAATAATCATCATCCTGTTAAATCGGCAAAAGTTGATATGCTTTTTCTTGTGTTAGAAATGCAAAAAAATATATTTCCTTGACCTTAAGGCTACTGTAGATCAAATTCTAAACATTTCAAAACTAAATATCACTAAAGTGGTTGCCCTTCGATATGAGTCCAGGGATACCTCATTCGTTCTATCAAAAGTGTCCTATTTCTTGGAACTATGGACAACAACTAAAGTCTCAAAAATAGGGAAGAATTCGCACGCTAACAGAAGAGCAGTTTTAGGGCATGCTTTAAATAACCCTATCAGCGAAGAAAAGAAACAAAACTTAAGCACAAATTACAAACGCGAGGATTTTTATATAAACATTACTTAGGTGACACTTGGCTCTCTGTAAACAGTGTGTAGCACTTAGCTCTTTTCAGAATTTCATATTTTTTTGTTTTTAATAATGTACGTTGAAGATTATATTTTTTCTGTGTAGGGTGAATCAGCGGCAGTTCTTACATTCTGGTTTTAAATAGAGTCTTAAAATTATTAAAAATTTTGTCAATTTAATGTTTTTCTTGCATAACTCCAATGTGTTTTTTGGCACACGCCATATTCTTGGGTTCATAATAAGTGTACAAAACACCCTTAAAGCATTTGCTCGTTTTTTATTTACTAAAAACACTTTTAAGAGATATTATAATCTTCCTCCTTTAAAGCCTAGCTTGGCTCTCGATAAATTTTAATTGAAACTAGAAACTGATTGGTAAGTCTATAGCTTCGTTTTCCTTAATAGCACTCTCGAAATCTCCACAATAACGTTTTCACCTATAGAGAAGTTTGAGAATATTAAATATATATTTAGTAGTGACTATAATTCACATGTTAACTTTTCCCTAATAGGCGCATCAAAACTTTTGGAAGCTTAACGATCTATTGTATTGTATATCTTTGTTCAAGCGAACGTTGCCGCTACCACGGAAGGGAGGTTATCATAAAAAAGGCTATTCGAATCAAAAGACATTGTCATTTTTCTTTAATTACTTACTTGAGTAAAATTTTCTAAATCCCTTTTAAGTCATATATTTTTGTTGCATTTTATTTTTTGCAACCAATAAATTAAGCAAAAACCTAGTGCGACTTCGAGTGTGTTCTGCAAGTATCCGAGCAGATTGCCTTTCTATTAATTATTTAAATCCAGCTATCTTGGCTTGGAAATCCTACAACATTATTTTTACTTTGTCTTATCAAGTAGGCTTGATAACTGTCAACTTGTGTTATGATTTTACAGGTCAAGCCCCTATTGGTTCATTAATGACCTAGGTCATAATGAAGGTAAATAATGAAATATTTTGACTAGATGTAGAAAGAGAAAAAACTTCTCAAGTTAAAAATCGGTCAGTAATAGTTGATATTAAACCTAGTAGTAGACAATAGTGTATTATTTACTAAGGTTTACACAGAAGCTCTTGTTGCCTGGACGTCGATTTTAAATATCGAGGAGCATAGCGAAGAAGGATTAAAGACCCGACGGCAATAAAAGTTGTCTAAACGCTGGATAATATACATTTTTTTCCACAACTAATAGATCTGCAAAATAAATTTGAAATTTTTAATGCATTAGTTATATATTTTTTATAAGATTGCTTATGTATTAAGTATTTCAATCAAGTCTTGCAACATTATTCAAATTTTGTCTGTCAAGTAAGCTTGAGATCTGTCAATTTATGTTATGATTTTTACTTACAAGTTTCTATTGGTTCATTAATGACCTAGGTCATAATGAAGTTAAATTATTACATTTTTTGACTAGATGTAGAAAAAAAATAACTTCTCAACTTAAAAATCGGTCAATGATAGTTGATATTAAAACTACTAGAAGAAAGTAGTGTATTATTAACCAAGGCTTAGACAGACGCTATGATTGCCTGAAAGTGGATTTTAAATGCCAAGGAGCGTAGCGAAGAAGAATTAAAGACCCGAAGGCAATAATAATTGTCTAAACGGTGATTAGTATAAAATTTTTCCACAACTAATACATCTGCAAAATATTTTTGAAGTTATTAATGCATTCGTTATATATTAAGTATTTCAATCAAGTTTCATTTGCTTGGAAATCGTGCAACATTATTTGCATTTTGTCCTGTCAAGTAAGCTTGATATCCGTCACTTTGTGTTATAATTTTTACGTACAAGTTTCTATCGGTTCATTAATGACCTAGGCCATAATGAAGTTAAATAATGAAATATTTTGACTAGATGTAGATAAAAATTACTTTTCAACTTAAAAATCGGTGAACAATAGTTGATATTAAAGCTAGTAGTAGAAAGTAATGGATTATTAACCAAGGTCTAGACAGACGCTATTATTGCCTGAACGTCGATGTAGAAAAAAATAACTTCTCAACTTAAAAATCGGTCAATATTATTAAATATTAAAACTAGTAGTGGAAAGTATTGTATTATTAACCAAGGTTTAGACAGACGCTATTATTGCCTGGACATCGAGTTTAAATCCCGAGGAGCGTAGTGAAGAAGGATTAAAGACCCGAAAGCAATAATAGTTGTCTAAACTCTGGTTAATATACAACTTTTTCCGTTTATCTGCAAAATATTATTAATGCTTCAGTTATATATTTTTTAAGATTGTTTATGTTTTAAGTATTTCAATCAAGTTTCATTTGCTTGGGAGTCTTGCAACATTATTTATATTTTCTCTTGTCAGGTAAGCTGGATATCTGTCACTTTGTGTAATGATTTTTACGTACAAGTTTCTATTGGTTTATTAAGGACCTAGGTCATAATGAAGGTAAATAATGAAATATTTTGACAAAATAATTATAGAAAAAACAACTTCTCAAGGTAAAAATCAGTGAATTTTGGTTCATTTTAACCGGGGGTTTGTCGCTAGGTTAAAAATCCCATCGTTAGACGCGCGTGATATTTTCTCTCACGAACAATATTTTAAGAAATAAAACGCTGTTCTTTTTAATTATTAGTTTTAGTTGTAAATCGAATAGTATGCATAGTTGTAGATGATATGTTCTATATCAAATAAAGCCGCTTGCTCTGGTTCCAGGGTAAGGAAGGTAAGTATGAACAGTTGTAAAACATGATATTTTCAATTGAAAACGATTAATAAGTTTATAAATCTTCATCAGATCCCATATCTGCGGTACATATTCCACAAGAAAATATTGCGCGTTCAGGACAAATGGGTCGCTGGCAAGATCTACACACTTTCTTGACTCTTCCATTATTTCGACGAGGACAGAAGCTACATTGACGTTTTAAGGTTGCCTTACTTCTTCTAGTGGTAGTTTGACTATTTTTCTAATAGACATTCGTAGGCTGCATGGGAAGTTTGTAATTTGGAACCGGCTTATTAAGTGAGGTTTTAATAGCGAAAAAGCCAGTTCTTCCAAATATGCACGTCTAGGCGCAATGGGGTCCTTGATGTGATTTGCCTTATATATTATAAAGCTGTTGATGCTACCAATATTTACCAGGAAAATATATATCGTTAGTGGCCATCTAAATTTATTCTTGCAACCGAGTATAACGCTTTCATTTCGTCAACCAGGTCGATTGCACTCGTAGTTAAAGTATAGATAGTTGTAATTTCGGGCTTTACTTGGTCTCCTTTACATGTACATTTTTCTTTATTCTCTTCTGAGGAACATATGAAACTACTACAGACTCTTTGAAAAAGCAAACATACAGACTTTTTGAAAAAGTAAACATACCACTCAGGAATGGTCGTACCTTCATATTTGACAATTGAAGGAGAATTTATTTTTTTCGCAATGTGCAAACAATGGTAATGTTGGCACATTGCGAACTTTTAGATCTTAGCTAGTGGAACTGAAGCTAAATAGTTGTCCATCATGACATTCCTACCGGTATTGAGAATTGGCTCTATAATTATTCTCTTGACTACACTAAACGCATTATTCTCCACTTTAAATTGACCTTCGGGCTCTTTGCCTGCATACATTTATAAATTAGAGGTATAAAATTATCTATAGTCGACCAAACCGTATATTTTAATGCCGTATTTTGTCGCCTTGTTAACAATATGTTGTCGATATTTATAGCGACCTCTAAATGCCTCAAGCATCTCATCCACAGTTCCATATTCACCATGTATAATGCGATTTACAAAGCTGAACAAAATCATTATAGTATATTATGATATAAGTGTATAAGAGGGCCTTTAAAGCACGCGCGATATATTTCAAAACACGACGCGCAGCGGAGTGGTTTGTAAGTCGCAAGGGCTTTAAAGGCCTATTATACACGTATATCATACGCTATTTTTTATTATGAATGCATCATAATCTCAAAAACGTTTTAAATATGTATTAAACTTAAGGGATATATTGACGAATATATTAATCTGTCACATT
>MU183292.1:323422-350713 GCA_016904865.1 Pissodes strobi | reverse complement strand
TTTTTTTTCTATTTCGACGACTCAAGTATAGGTTAAACGCCATCAAAATACATATTTTTGGTAACTAGTATTTTTGTCGTATCCCTTGTAGCTTTCGAGTTATGATTTTGCTCGCTTTGGGGCCGCTATCTCAAAAGCTAAGAATATTGTTCTTTTTTTTCGTAAAGAACTTTTTTGTTTGTCTTTGTGTCCTCTATCTAAAATCAAAATTTGAAGTCGGAAGAAAATGATGGAAAAAAGCCGGTAGGTTCCGGTAGGTTTCGGCTCCTACTGGTCAAAATAAAGGTGAGGTCGATATGAAAGTACGGTTTTGTCCGTTTTGCCGATATGCGTATATTTAATACCGGAACCTACCGGTTAAAAACCGCGCGATTTAGGTTCCATTCAGGGGTTATAATTTAGAGGCCAAATGGAAAATATTGACATTTTTTAAATTTCGATATGGATTAGGCTTCCTCTAGGCTCCTACCACGAAACATAATCAGCGGTAGGTTCCTGACGAGGTTGAATTCGAACTTAGGACCGTCCCTAACAATCTAACCTAAATTTCAGCCCTTCAGGCCTAACGATAGCAAAATTAACTATTTAGGAGCCTCTATAGGACACTTAGAGACATTTTTTTTGGGTGGTTCCGGCCGTTCTCCTTTGTTCCTGTCCGATTACGGACCCGCTAGTTCAAAATTTACAACAAAAACCGGTGAGAGCCGGATTTCCGGTAGGTTCCAAATTCGAAAAAACCGTCCCCTAAATATAAAAATACGCCCGGAAACATTTTTCTTCGAATCAATATTTAGGGGTCGAAAACGACGGCTTTCCATTTTTGAAAAGTTTGGGCATCCGTAAGTATGAGCCGCGGGTCGAAAATCGCAGATATTGCTTTTTAAGTCTCGCCCGTGAGGTGAATAATTTTAGGTCCGTTAACTTGCCCACTACCCCCACTCGCACATTAATTTTTTTTCTTCAAAATGCTAGCACAGGATCTTGAGATCTAGCACAACCTAGCACAATTTGTTTTAGAGCATAGTAATAGGGATATCCTCTAATTTATTCGGGGGGTTAACGCTAGCCCCCCCATCTTTTTAATTGCAATGCTGGCTAGCACATATATTCAGCTGTAGGGGTGTGCTAGCTCTTAAAATGTTTGTGCTAACCTGTGCTAGGTCTAAGCTTGCTGTGCTAGCAATTTGACGGAAAAATGTTAGCTGAGGGGCAAAAATTCACCTCATCCCCTATATATTCAACTGTAGGGGTGTGCTAGCTCTCAAAATGGTTGTGCTAGCCTGTGCTAGATCTAAGCTTGCTGTGCATAACAATTATCTTTATCAACCCTCAAAAGAACCCAAACGTTAATTTAGACCCCCCCCCCCCGCATTTGTGGTCTATTATTTTCAAAAATGTAGTTGTGCTAGCATTGTTTCTAGTTGTGCTAGATTGTGCTAGCTCCAAAGAAGCTGTGCTGGCCAGTATTACAATTTAAAAAGGTGCGGGGGGGGGGGGGGCTAGCGTTAACCTAGACCCCCCCACCGCATAAATTAGAGGATATCCTTAATACTATGAGTGAGCCTGCTCTAAAACAAATTGTGCTAGGTTGTGCTAGATTTCAAGGTCCTGTGCTAGCGTTTTGAAGAAAAAAATCACCGCGGGGGGGGGGGGAAGGGGGGTGCAGGTTAACGGACCTATATTAAGTATTAATATTAAAGATCAATTGATCGACGTGTTGAAAATCAAAGGTCAAACTTCCGAATCCCAAACAAACAAATTAAATCATAAACGTAAAAATTCCTGAGAACATATGGTGCCAAATCATATATAAATTCATAAACAATCCACAACGTAATTGGCAGACGGCGCAATTAATTTTGTGGAGGGATTCGAGCTCTATAATTTGGAGTTTTTATATAGAACATTTAAACAGGAGCGCGGCGCGGCCGGCGCCCTAGAGCCCTACATTACCACTTGACTGTTCAATTATTGTTCTATTAGTGATATACTAATCAACGATTTTTCAGTCTGGCAAAATTTGACAATAAGTTCCATGGGTGAAAAAGCAAATAAGTCGACTTATTTTTCTCATTATAAATCTTTGATTTACTAAACTAGATCATGAAATTTACGAAAACATCAATTTAAGGAAAGTTTGGCTGAAAATATGCCGATCGGATAATTTGAACGAGTTTTCGGAACCCTAATCCTTATTTTGCATGCTTGAATCTCAATATATAAATTGATAGTATCAACAAAAACTATAATCAGAAATTAGTCTGGCTGATTTACGAAATTGGTAAATGAGTCTGGCGCCATTTTCAAAATTGCGAAAATAGAATAGTATATTATTTTCCCGGTTCTGAAGTCATCAACCAGATGAAGGTAAATATTTTCCTTGCTGTGAAATTTACAATAATCATAAATAATAATAGGTAAATATAGTTCAACGTTATTTTGGAATAGAATTGCATTCACTTAATATATTTATTTATGTGTGCGAGGGTGATGATAATGTTTTGAATCTACAAAAAAAATTGAGCCACGAGGAAGATGTTAGTGATCAGTATCGTTAAAAAAGTGACAGCGATAGCGAGGAAGAAGTCGACGAAGCAGAAGAAGAATTCAATTATATTTCGTCCTCGTCTCGTAAATAAGAAAAAACGTAGTTTCCCCACTCCGCACCGAATACCACGAATCCAAAAGCAAAACAAAACCTTGTTGTCAGCATTAACACCCGCGCGGATTCTGATTTAGTCGAAATGATACCTTATTGGAAATTGAATGGAGGATATCGTTACATATTGGTAGTAATTAATTTATTTTCAAAATATGTTTGGATAGAAGCAATTAAATCAAAGTCAGGAAAGGAAGTTACTCTATAAGAAAAAATTCGGAAAGCGTTGAAAATGTTTCAGAATTCTTTACACTTCAAACAGATGTCTATTTGGTAGAAAAAGTATTAAGAAAAAAAGGAAATAAGGTATTATGTTAAATGGCTTGGTTTGGATAAATCACACAATTCGTGGATTCAGTTTTATCTAGTCATTCTTCTAATGCTAATGAAACAATATTAACTCCCACTCCACGAGCTCGCCAATAAATTTAACGGTATTAAATTTTGATTGTGGGTAAATAATATGTTTCATTCCCAGTCGAGTGGCAGTTAAATTTCTCAGAAAATTTTAATTATTAAATAATGGTACCTCAAAGCTTTTGAAGTACTATGCCAGAAAAACATCTCTGCGCTTTTTTTACAAAGTTCTACACTGCTTAACTAGATATTTATCATTGTTTATCATATGATAAGTTGATGTTGAAACACCTAAATGCACAAAATTTGATGAAATAATATAAACGATTGTAATGGAATTAATAATTCAATAAAACTGCGATGGTTAAGAGTAGATTTATAATCTACTTATATAATGGTACTCTCCCCTACTGTTAAATTTATTTAAATGACTTTCACATTAACCTTAAACTTGAAATCATTTATTTGTTTTGTCTGGCATATCTAATCGGTATTAATTTGATACACTAACTATAATTCAATTATAATTTGATAATGGGACAATAAATGATTACATTTATTTGTCATCATCATAAGAGCAATATTTACTGACAATACTATGGACTATATAAAGTTGCAGTTACGCGCAGAGTTGGGCACGTCGAAAATTTCGAATAGATTTTCGACGCGTCGAAAATAATTTTTTTACATCAATAATTTTTGACATTTTCGACAGTCGAAAATATATTTTAATTGTTTTAACTTGAAAATAAAAATTATAACTCAGAAAGTATATTTCTATTATTTAAAAACATGAACATATGGTTACGAACATAAAAAATATTACAAATCTAATATTGGGCACTACATTTACTAAGGAGTCCAAACTAAAGATTCCTCAAAGTTTAAACTAAATATTCGTTACTTTTGTTATCCCTTATTTTGAGGTGGTAATAAATGCATATTAACTTCTTTGAATTCTCCGAACTTTGCCTATTTCTTAACTTGGAGTGAATAAATGACCAGTTCGAAAAAAGTCTCTCTAGCTGCGCCGAAGAAGTTGGTATTGAGTTTAATTTAATTGCTAGTTTGGTCAGTTTTGGATAGTGCTTTTCAGCTAAACCCCAGAATGTCTGCGCATTGGTCATTTATTTATCGAAGAGTATTTGGAAAAAGTTTTTCTTATTTTTGTAGAAATGAAGGTCGTTTAGTCCATCATCACTTAGATTATATATTGAAACACTTTCCAAATCTCGAATTTGATCTTCAGATGACCTCTTCCTTTTATAAAGAGGGTGTAAAAAATTTGCCGACAGAGAGTAGATGTTTAAAGCTTGGTTCTGTCGTTTTTTTGTAGAGTGATCAGATTGTTCATAGCCCTGTGGTAAACGCAAAGTTAACCATTCGTCAGCTGCATCAGCAATTGAAGCCTACATGCCTTGTAATTTATTTAAAAACTTTCGCACAGGATCAAATAATTTGAATCCACAATACCGAAACAGAATTTTTGCACTCGACGCGCGTTTCGCTAACCAGGTTAGCATTATCAGGAGATGATTAAGTCTTAATCATGCGTGCAAAAATTCTGTTTCGGTATTGTGGATAAAGCTCACTTTTAGTGCATGTTGCCGAAGGTTCCAAACCCCAACATACTTATTTTTTTCACCAACAAATCGATGTTTTTACATTTTCCCTCAAAGGTCCATTTTGCCAACATTTACGAAGCAGAGAAACGGTTAGTTTTCTCCTCTATATTCCCTATCGAACTGTCGTATCGGTTTTTCAGATCCTCGCGACTTTCTGGCACTAGAACAACCCAAAATGACCTCTTTCTCAAAAATATAAAGAAATACACTCCATTTTTCGACTCTTGCCAATTTCAATAAAAGAACGTGTCCAGAAAATATTATCAAAATTAGTCAATTTTTTCGACAGTTATCTTGTATCAAATCAAAATTTTAAAAACTGGCACGTGACGTAATCGCAAATAACAATTGACCTTCGGCTGCTCCGAAGTGTTGCTTAAAAACGTGCCAGACTCAAAATTTACACTCGCAGCCATTTTCCAGAAGAAAAAATATTAACGTATAAAATAGCCGAATGAGCCGAACCCAACGCGTTACTTGGCGACTCAGTTTCATTTATTACCCAGGAGGAAGTGTTCTGAACGTGTTTTTATCCGCCCTAAAGAAATTTTTACTTCAAAAATATAGTTTTAGATACGAAAGATCCCTAACATCTGCCAAGTTCTGTTAAAGTTATCATCAAGTTCCATAAAAATTACTTTCTCCCATATTTTCTATCTACTTTGAAGTAATCCGCCTATTTAAAATATTGTTTCATTAGACCTTATACATTCAGTTTTGGAACACCATATATAGATATATATATATATATATATATATGTAGAGGTTTTTTCGAGGAGATCCAAAAGCGTATCGCTCGAGAACGGGGATAGATAGTCAAAAGCCGGCGCAGTGTACGGTTTATTTTTGGTGAATTGTTTTGCTTCAGTGTTGGAACATGTCTTTACAGGTCAGTAAAATGAAACTTATAATATTGTTATTAACATAATTTGCACAAGTAGTTCTTTTATTCTCATGGATAGTTTATATTTGACGGTATTACATGTGTACATATTTAATGAAATCGTTTTATGCTGTGAAGAACACTGCTTTAAATGAATATAGAAAATGTATTATTTACTGTCATTTCGTGCTAGGAAGGGCCTTGATGAATCTACTAAACAATTTCCTACCCTGACGGGAGAATATCCTAGTTATAAATGTAATGATAATTCTAGAGATATTGGCCCAAAGTGCAACTAAATAGCTGGGTAGTCTCCGTAATCCAGGACCTCAGTACCTTCCAGCGGCGTCTGGCTAACTAACAACAACCCCTTCAGTTTTAAATGTATTGTTACAAGTGTGGAACTACGAATTGTGGCACGGGAGAGAATAATTTAGTGTTTATTATACTAATAAATGTTATACAGCATAATTCAGTTACGAATTTAGATCTAGGGTTTCTCTGCCGTACTCTTTCCCGTCGGGAATTCCAGGCTGAGTCCGGCACGTTTTTCTCTAATAATTTGACACTTTTTCTCTAATAAATTAGGTGTATTAGGAATCTGTGGTTTAATTTACATGACGCACCTTGCCCTCAATTCCCTAATTTCACTACCGTCGGACGCATTCTGAGTAAGTAAAATTGTGCAAGATATAATAAATAATAACACAACGTAGGTATTGGTTTTCTTTTTAAATCTATTATGACGCTGATTGGCCAAATAAAGACAGAGCACAGCTTATATCATTCAACTATGTTGAACAGACCCGCATATTTTATTCTACAACTTGAATAGTGGGATTATAGCCTTGTCAGAATGATGTCCAATCAAAAACATTTTTCGCTGCCCATTCAGTCATAGGTTATTGTATAACGTATTATATTATTATTGTTACTATGAATGTTTTATTATTTGCTTAATATTTTCTAGTCACAACATATGATTGTGTACAAGGAAGATGGAAAAGATGGTATATATTTGCAACAAGTGGTTAAAAAAATCACACGAGTGTGCTTTTCTCATGCTTATCATGACGCTGCATTTTTCCTACGGCTGATATGCATTTAATTTTTATGCTTAATCGAAAATTTATTATTTGGAGAAAGTATATTTTGGGTAGGGCGAGGCTATGGTAGGGTGATTGTAAATAAATATCCAGTAATATGCCGTAACTTTTATGAAAATTTGATATTTATGAATTTACATTATTTTTTTTATTCCTTTTCTCGAATTCATAGGTTAGATGTTAATTCAGACAAAGCTGTTCAACCATGGTACTGCTGGTTTTCGAAATTCGATTTATCTTTATAATATTGTAGATTGCTTAATATGCCCTTTATTTATTCACATGTACTTGTTTTATACTCGTAATTGTGATTTTGCCTCAGATTTTATAGTTATACTGGCAGTTGACCAGTGCCGGTTAATCTATTAAACTTAGTAAGCAGACCGATATTGAGGGGTTTGAGCTTGAGATCAAATGAGATTTGTTAATATTTTAAATGTAAAAAAATGTCGTCAATAAATTTATTTCATTTGGCAGCATAGCATACCATTAGCACTAAATCGCGTGTCGCGACACGGAAATTGGCATTTATATTTCAGCAGTCACATCAATTACTGATTTCAATAAGAAAGAAATTGATGGTATTTCCTTTGTAAACCACTTCTACATAAAATTTCAGTAAGTAATAATTTTGTACGTCTATTCAAACATTTCTTATAAATCTGAATTCTTCTCCGACTTCCTTAGCAAACTAATCCAATACCTCATCGGGCTCTACAGAAATTTTGTGATGAATACTAAGGAGTGCTAATACGTTTATCATCTCCGTGTGGCTATCCGCAATTCATGCAAGTCAAACGAAGTTTTTAATTAAAGAAGCTCGTGTCAGAAGCACTAGCAATTTACCAAAATATATTTTTAAAATTTTCTCGGTTCTCTTGAAATACGGTGCAAGAAATTTTAACTGCAACTCGTCGGCCTCGGTGATTCGAGGTAGGTATGTAGAATCACTATGAAATAAATGACCTGCTGACCGAAACGAATAATCCTGTTTACAGTTTTGCAGATTACAGTACCCTTATCTCCCAATTTAGATCAGAAAAACCTTTACTAGCCACTGAGACTTATCACAACAGACATCATTATGGCTGGATCGGCCATTCCTTCATTCTCGTCAATCGGACTGCTGGGTGTCTCGGTCAACAGCAATATGTCCTGGCATCACCACGTTGCACCACGCAAAATCAGCCCCCCCAGAAGCTAATTTGAAAATATAATATGGCATCGTTTTCAGGTTTTTTTGGAATCAAGGTTTCCAGTGTCTTAGTTAACTAAATTTTGTGTATTCGCTTATGGGAAGTAGAATTGGGAGGAGAAAGCATGTAATATTATTAGTGCCTTTAGCAGGGGTATTTCTTCGTTAGATATGTATACGTTAAATGAAGAATTTTTAGTATTTAAACGTTCAGTCAGGGTGTTTGAACTGAAAGCGATGTACTGCATGATGTGTAAGCTTTTCGTCACTAGTTTGGATTATTTGCCATATTATGTTATTGACATTTTTGGGATTTTTTTCTCCTACATCGACGATTTTTAAGCCCATGATTTCATTCGCAGACGTCGGATATACCGTTAATTGCCAGGTTAATTATTGTCAGTTATAATATTATGTAAACCTCCATGTAATTTTCTATTAATTTTCCACTTTTGGTATCAACAGATTTATGCAATTACAGGACAGTTCGAATTCGTATAGATATTTCCCGAAAGTTTGATTCGTGTTGTGTTCGTTCTTCAAGGGTGGCATATTCAAAATTTGTGTTAGTTTGAGTTAGTTTAGGTTATGCTTTTACGGATTTATTTTCATAAAATAACTATTTGAAGCAGTTCCGAAATTCCTCCCAAAGAAATAAGTTTGCTTAATTTCATGGCCGAAAAAGTTCCCACTATTTCTAAAAAATATCTATTAGAATAAGTAACATTTAGTTAAAGAGAAAGTCAAAGAAGATGGCATTGAACCCTTGGAAATGAACTATATACGTTCATTACTTGAATAATTATTGTTAGAATTGCTTCCAATCGTCTCTTATTTATTAGTCACACTCGTGTCCTATAAATAATACTGTTTGAAATGCCACTAAGTAGAGGAGTCATCTAACATATGTCAGCCATTAAAAGCATTAGTATTATTAAATTGTTAAAACTATTTCATTGTTCCGTACCATTAAGCCCCAAGCTTTGACGTTAAACTTACTTCGCTTGCATTAATTCTGGGTTACTGGGTTTGTATCGTTTTGTTTTAAAATGTCTGTGTCTCGTTTGCTAAGGCGGTTGGGTGAACTTTTATATTGATATAATTAAAATGCAGTGTCTGAGTCTGGGCCCCTGCATTGTTCATTTTTTGGTTCTAAATTTAAAATTATTTTAGATTGTTTTAATTTTTTTTGCCTGTATTTTTTCATGGTTGCTTTTGCTATATTTACTCAATATATCCGGAAATACTCAGAAAAACGGATCTCAAATTGAATTGCACGTTTGCTTTGCCACTTTTTCTGTTCTGTCCAATGGTGCTATGCAGTTTGAAATTCGACGTATCGTCTTCACGGAGCCATCATCAACATTATTTTTTTAAATACGAACTTTTTTTTATCGTTTTTCAGATGATATTGCCGTTATTAATAAGAAAATGTGTTTTTATTTTTCTTGTATTTTTTTTTTAATTTTTATATATTTTTTTAAATTATATATTTTACTTTTGGGGTAAAAAATAAACGAACCTATTTATTTAATTTTACTATTTTATAGTTTTATTAAAAATAAAGGCTCCAATTTTCCACTTAATACAATAGAATAATTTTAGAGCAAAACAAGTAATTTCAAAAAAATAAAATAACAATTAAAAGAAAAATAAATAAAAACAAAATTAAAAGACCTGTTCATATTAACAACGCCAATGTTATAGAAAAATTCGTTAAAAAATAAAGTTCGTATTTAAAAAGAGCAGGACTTTCTGCGATATTCAGTTATACTAACTTTAGATAAAATACCTAAACACGTGGTTCAAATATTTGGAAAAAAATATCTTTTGTTCTCATTTTGAAAGCGAAGCCGTTTAGAGCCTATATTTCTACGAACTCATCTTTATTATTATTATTGCCAGTGAATGATTTCTGAAAGTTTATCTACGTATTTAAGTAACACCCTGTATATAGGAAAGTCAGAAAGCGTCGTTACAGTAAATTTTTCTTGTATATGTTAAAGGTTACATTTTAAAGTTTTATTTATTTTTATTTTTATTTAAACTTTCATTTCCAATTAATTGCATGGAACAGGTCATAATGTTCAAAAACTATAAAACTATAAAATATTATAACCTAAAATACATAGAACTACAAGTGCATAAAGATTAAAAACATATAAATATTACAAAACAAAGAAGAAAAACTAACTACAAAAGCATAAAATCAAAAAAGGTTCCAAATCAAACAAAGTCATATAAGAAATATTCATCAAGGGTATAGAAGGGGTTTTCAATTAGACAAGATTTTAATTTTCTTTTAAAGGCCTTAAAAGTTGGTGGTGATTTAAGTTTCTTGAATAATATTACACCTAGGGCGCTTGGCATATTTTTACAAATGTTAAGCTTATTAAATTCAAGAAAAAAAATTGTGCTGTTTTTGAATATGTATGAGGTAATTTCCAAAATTAGGATATTTATGATTGTTAAAATCTTTAAATTAACAAAGACACAACAAAGTTGAATACATACTTTAGACTCGCCAACTTTTAAACTATTAATTTAGACGGTAAAGTCTAAAATCTGTCGGTTTAAAATCTCTGAACGTAGACGTTGAAGTTTGAGTTAAGAGTTAAACCGCCAAATTCAAATTATAACATCTTAGTTGAAAGAGATATCAAATCTATTGTGAGCCTCCACGCTTTCGTAAATATAAATATATGTCTAAAGGAATGATAATCATGTAAATCTTAAGAGTGCTTGTGCATTTATTAATGCAAGAAAACAGCCTTAAAGGATTTTATTGAAGCTAGTACACGTTTATCTGTAAATTGAATTATGTTAAGAAGACAATGCATTTCAGTTTAGATCCCCAGGGGATAATATTTTATACTCGATTTTATAGATTGAGTTAGATTGGGTATGGTTGTTGGATGTTGGAAATAAATAGGCAACACTTGTAAAACAAGAATTACGACTAGGCTGTGTTGGCCTACTACACATACAATATTTTGTTCTTAAAATTAGCGAATATGTAAATGTCATTCATATCAATACCCATATTTTATAGATTTTATGTTAAGATTTATGAGATAATTAGGGGCATATTTGCGGCACCAACGGTCTTGAGAATCATTATGCAATGAATACTTTTGCAATCAAACACAAAACATTTGAGACTTTCTAAAGGAGTGCTAAAAATAAGAAATATTGGTCACAGGCTTGTGATTTTATTTGCAAGAGTTATTAGTGTTATTTGTTGTAACGGTCGGAAAATGACAGTATTATTAGTGAATGCGTTTGGGCAGTTTCCTTTATCATTACTAGAATTATTAATGCATCATATTCATTATTTTGTCAACACTCGAATAGATTTTTTTTTCACGGAGGTTGGTTTAAAGATTCATAAAAAATTTAAATAAGGAACTAACAATGGTATCATAATATATACACATATCGTATTAATACTTCCCTAGTTAATCATGGGGAGAATTCAACAATTTACCTCCACGCACTTGGTCGCAGTAAAATCCTGCGACTTTGACAATACTGACAATACCAATATATTTCATTGTCTTCTTCAAAGGGCAGAGGTGTTACGCATGTGTTTGCCTTAAATAAATTAAAATATTTAATATTAAGTGGATTTCTGGAGCTTGAACTCAAATCTTATTTCTGAAACATGCCCGTCAATATTATTTAATTTAACAATTTAACTTAAAGCATCTAATGGTTTCTTAATTTTGCAATTTAAGGGGTGTATAGTAAATTCTAACTGGAATGCATTTCTGTATCTATGGGTTGTGGTAAGTGGACTTTATTGAGCAAATTCCTAAACGATATGTCCTTGTCTGTGAGTTACTCTCCGATTAGCAATAAGTAAATACAACTTTCTGTACGGACAAATAAACTGATGGTCATGTTATAAAATCTCTGAATTTTTTCTATTTTAGATTTTCAATATTAGTACTTTGAGAACTCTCTCACTTTGAAAACAATGTATGAGTCTCAAATGAAAAATTTGCTCGTTGTATGGACAAAAACTTTAATTTGGTACCCTACACTTATAAATAGTTATTTACTATATTACCAGCTTGATAAAGCAGTCTATTAGAGTCGTAATTTAAATGATATAAGCATAATTGTCTAAAGAATATTGTGAACAACAGCGGTGGGATGCATCAGAGTCTCAAAAGTATTTACGTGATACCGATCGTTCGAAAAACATTATCCACGGTAAAACCCGCTTATCTCACTTGTGGTATAACTAGTTACTAACTTGTCTGTTAACCACCTGGCACCTGGTGATAGTGGCAATCCCCAGGGTGCCAATTTAAACATCAAAACGGGCAGGCCTAATGATTATTATGCAGCAATCCTTTCTCGAATTGCTGTATTCTTCTAGCTGGGCAATAATAACTAATAATGCTAATAATTCTTTGCTGTCTATTAATTTCGTTACGCTAATTACTTCTAGTTACTTTTTAGATTACAAGACTGGAAGAAATGTTAGTTCATTGAAGCACAAACAGTGGAAACCGATAATCGGCCATTAATCACGTGAAAGTACTTTTTTAACGGCGCGATTCCAATCGGCCATGTGAAGAGCGAGAACATTAAATTGGCCTTTAGCTTTCTTGGTTTATACATCCAACTTACAATGAGACGAAAGAACAGTTCTGCGTCCCTAAGATATCTGAGCTTTCATCTCTCAAATGTGAATTGGTTACCGGAGTTATGGAACCATGACAAGATGCTAGCGTCAGGCACTTTACAGAGTATCCTTAGATTTGGTTTAATTTTACTCATACGATTGATTGAGTTAAAACGCAAATGTCGCCATGTAATCGGTTTTGATCGGAAGATGAGCTGACTTCATCTTAGCGATTGAAATATTTTAAAATCCAATAAGTATGTATAAAAAACACAATAAGAGAATTAAAAAATCAAATTGTACTTATGCTCGAAACCAGAATATATGTTGCCAGTTAATGATAAAAATAATTTTACATTCTGTCTTAAGAAAATATACTTACGACAATATATTCAATAGACGATTACGAACAATTATTTTCTTCTTTTTTAATTAAGCCATTGTCTTGTTCTCTGTTGAGGAGCGAAGGCTCAACTTTCGTGCCATATATGGGTTGCCGGTGAATTTCACTTCTTTCTATTCTATTAACATCCATGGTCTCTCCAGGGTCCGCGTCTCGATCGTACAATTTCCTTCTCCTCCAGCTTCTCGTATCTCAGCACTTCTTAATGGATCTCTCGGATTTGCTTCCTTGGTCGTTTTTTATGTATTCATTTTTCTTGTGCTTTCTTTTTTTTATACCTATATAGTTTCTGCTTGAGTTTTTGCTGCATGTATCAATACTGATATCACTGTTAGTTTGGGAGACAAGGGTGCTCTCATCTATAAAACAGTAAACAGGATTATTGATTTCGATCAGCAGGTCATTAATATATATGAGGAACAGAGTTGGTGAAAGTATTGCGCCATGAGACACGCCTGCGTTAATGGGGAATGTATCTGAGACATGTCCATCAACTGCAACGTGCAGAGATCGGTTTTTGAGGAAACTGGCAAGCCAGCTGCAGAGAAACGCTGACAGTCCGCAGCACGACACGACAGTTTTTTGAGCCCTGAGCAGTCCGTCATGCCACAAACTCTGTCGAATACCTTCGATATATCCAACGCAATCGCTCGAGACTCTCCGTAGTTCTCTCAACTCCCTCTTCCATAGATGAGTGACAATAGCCAATATATATCCTGTCAATCTATCTCTCTTTGCGAAGCCCACTATCGCTAAATATTCTGTTGGTCTCAAGGTACTTGAGTAGTTGCTGATTGACCGCACGTTCCATGACTTTGGAGATTATTGGAAGCAAGGCAATTGTTCGATAGTTTGCGGGCGTGGTTATTTTCTTGACTTTCTTGGAACAGGTTGCACTCGAGCGACATTTTAAGAAGATGGGCAAATCCCTTTTACGTAAGATAGGGAAAAAGGCCTGAAAAAAACGGGTGTTAGTTCGTTGGTGCAGTTCTTTAACACGATGGCAGGTATTCCGTCCGGTCCTGATGCCTTTTGCGTATCTAGTTCTTTATGAATTTTACGAATATCACCGTGATGAAACTTAACTTCTGCCGTGGTAATGTTGATGTTCGATATGGTGGGGAGAGCCTTGCGTACAGGCAGACCTGATAAATTGCCGTACGTCAATTTATCAGGTCGGTCAGGCTACATTTCATGTACACATTGTGAAACATTTCCGTATAAGAGGGTACTAAAAGAAACCATGTGGAGAAAGGGTAGATAGAAAAACGAATTTATCTATCTAATATACCATACCAGATATATCAAAAACACTGTAGAAAAGACAATTCTAAAACACACAAATCTTATTGGTCTATTATGTTTACATAGGATTGTTGAATCAGTTAAATGAACTATCGCTGATTTGACTCAAAGCTTCTTATGAATCTCATACAGGATTCTAGCCTCTGGTGTTATAACGCGCCCTCAACAGGTATAGGAATACATTCTTAGATCCCAGAAACCTTTAGTTACAGATCCATTGATTTTAAGAACTTTTTTATATGCTTTGCTATGGTACTGATACTATATTCATCAGTGTAATCTTGGATGTGAGCTATAAAGTGAAATTCAGTGTATAATGTGATAAAAGTATGTGTTAATAAGCTACATTATACCTGATTCACGATTTATGTCATGGAAAACAATAAAGCATCCTGAAATATTTTCTCATATTTTGCTGTTATTGTTAGATCACAAATGCTTTCCCATGAAATAATAACTGTTAATTATTTAAATCAAGTTACCTTTGCGTGGAAATTTTATAGATATAGTCGATCACTGTGACCCAAATCTAAAAAAAATCAACTGTCTAGTGAATTGTGCATGATTATTTGTATGGAAAAGGCGGGGTTTCAATCATTCTTAGCTTGAACTGCCAGGAGTAAGAAGGGTGTCGCATGTACACGAAGATTCGCGGAGAATATGGAAAAACGACTGGAAATCGGACCAATTTGAATAGCTATAAGAAATCTCAAGGCTTACTTGCCAGAAAACGTTCGTTAACCTGTTATTGAATTCTAAAGAACCATTAACTTCAAAAATAATTAAGCTATGCTGCTTCATAACTACTCATATTATTATATTATGTCAATTATCTAATGAAAGCATGCAGAGGAGTGTGTTTACAAAAAGGTCAGAAAACTTTCGACCTACATAAAGAAATGTGGACAAATGCCATAAAAGCAAGAAAATCGACTGTGTCAAACACTTAAATCTTAACAATAAACTCTTGCTATAATCCTTATAGCCTTAAGAGTATTGAGAACTATTTTTTTATGATTTCGGAACCCATATTTCAATTTCCTATCAAATTTGTAACACGGATATAAGTCTTCTGAACCCGATTTAATTCCTCTATTGCTCAAATAGTGTCAATTTTTGAGGGTTAAAAAGGAGTTTAAACTAGGGGTGGGGCCAAGGACCAAAAATGTTTGGTTTTTTCAATATTCGACTGAATATTCAGTTTGATTACTGATTATTTTAGACCAGTGGCTCCCAAGCGCGCGCCTAGAAATTGGGAACCTCTTAAGTCTGCGGACCCTTTTTAGCACCAGCTGCCAAAAGCATTTTCAAGTGATTGACAAGTCTATTTTTTTAAAAAAACGCAGGCTCATTATAGCATATTAAAAGCTGGTTTGTACAGCCCCCCCTTTACTTTTTTATTTTAGTGTTAGAGAAAAAATAAAAGCATACAGATGTAAACACAAACTTTCTTGGGCGTGTAAAGCAATTTTGGAAATTTATTACTACACTCCCAACTAGCAATTATTGTAGTAGCCGCTGAATAAAGAACTTTAAAGTTGTTGTTACTAGTAAAGTTTACGTAGTCTGTATAGTACCCGGAACTAACATTTCTACCTGTGTCAGAACGATATAGAATCGTAAATTTGTAGTAACTTCACTCAAAATGGAACTTGTATATTATGTTTCCATTTAACCAAACAATGTGTAAGTAAATAAGTATGTTGTATGAATAGTTAAGGCCTTGATTTCGGTCCCCAAGAGATGCTCTATACCACTACAAAGTTTAAATATTACTTATAAGTGAGATAACATAGAAACGCTTACAAGACAACTCGGCTACCTTACAAGGTTTTACTTAAAAGTTGCTAACTGTATGGTATTTTTGTAGTCGATCTGCGGTTGTCGGTACTTTTAAAGGCACTTTAATAATTAGTAAATGTTTGTCATTACGGGCATTATAAGATCCTTTACACAATTAGTGAACTATATAAAAATTGGCCTCTCCTATTGGTCGATACCGATGGCCCTCCGCTCGCTTCGCTCGCTACGGGGGCTCAAGAAAAGGAAACTAACCAGGTGCTAACTCAAACTAAGCAAGACATATCCAATATCAAGAAAAAAACTGTTTAGAAACATAATCTTAAAAAATAAATAAATAAAAAATAGCAACGGGGATTGAACCCGGGCCGTCCAGGTGAGACCCAGTTGTCTAAAACTCTACACCACGAGAGCTCTTGTCAAAAACTGATTGCATCACGAAGACATATTGTAATTCGAGATGGATCGACCAAATCGACCAATAGGAGAGGTCGATTTTTACATAGTGCACTATTTGTGCAAAGGATCTTAAAATGCTCATTACGGCCACAATTAGGTAGCTAAACGTTGTCGCGCTACGATTCCAGGATCCCTGAAACTTACAACAAGGTAATGACACCACATATTTACCATATTAGGTAAGTGTTATGTGATTTCTTAATTCTTGAAAATTGATAGTTTGGACGCTGACGGGCGGTATAGTTCAAACGGCTTGGCTAGAGTAGGAATAATTTGTTGGTTTTATTTCATCGATAAATAAAACCGAATATTCACTAATCAGACTGGATATTCAATGGAATATTGAATAGTGAAAAAATGGGCCAACCTATTTTGGTCGTTGGTTCCTCCTCTAGTTTGAACTCCTTTTTAAGACTTAAAATATTCTCCAAACTGACACTATTTGAGCAATAGAGGAATTAAATCGGAGTCAGAAGAATTATCCCCGTGTTACAAACGTGATAGGAATTATAGTTTCATTATAGCCTAAGGCAGCACAAAATACTCTATGTCTCTGTCTTCCTGCGATAATTTTGAAACTGTGTGAGACAATTCATTTGAAATTTCCTAGTGTTACTTTTGGACAACATCCCAACACGAAAAGGAGTTGAGAGAGAGAAAACAAAATATGATTTGATTTTTGGGGGTGCAAATTGGCGAATAATTAACTATAAAAAGGGCTTTGTTCTTATATGTAGGGGTGGCTTCATGAAAAATATCTCACGATATGTTATGGGTTTATTATTTAGGTTTAAATGTTTGACACAGTCGATGGATCTATATTGTCGTTGAAAATGCATGCTTGTCAGACAAATTGTTTCCTTTTTTTCCATACTTTATGAATAAGGCCGCTTGGGTTCTGACCTCAGAGAGTAAATTGCACAAGCGCTAATTTAGTCACCCTAACGAAGCTGAAAACTTAGAAAATATACCAGTTACGAACCTCTTTATTTCTTATAGTACGGACGTTAGCGGCACCAACCTTGCATTTCATTTGGCTGGGATGCGCTTTTGCACGTATGTACTACTAGTCCATAAGCAACTTTTAAGAAGTGTTACCACGACGGTAGCCCCGCCACGTGGTGAGGGTAGCGACTGCCAACCTCTCAGGCTGAAAACAACGCTTTTGCTCGGAAAAGGCCTATACCTTCAAAACGGAGCACCCGACTCCAATTTCGAGCACAGATTTGGCTTCCTCACACCCAAAAACACACCTACAGATACTTTTGACCCCAAATCTCACACCGGCTTACAAAGGCGTCATGTTACGTCGCTGTCGGCATGGTGAGGGAGGGTGGAGGTGGGGGTGGAGGCGTGAGTAAAGTTACATATAATGCGCAGTAAACGTGTAGGTATTTAATATTTTGCCCCAAATAAACCCACACCAGATGCGAAACCTCCCACCTAACGCATGAAACAAGAATTCGTTTAAAGCCCCGCCTCCTTGGGATGGCCAGCCATCCCAAGAAATAGTCAGGGCAAGCTCTAGTGTGATTCTAAACGCGAGCCACGCGAGTCTTTTGGTTTAGTCCGAGAGTGTTACGAGAAATAAATAATCTTTATTTTATTTTTTGCCTTTATTTGATTTGTTCTACTAGAAGCGGTGGCTTAAAAGCATTATTTAAATTACCCCCGCGATCCCGAAAGGTATGTACACTGTGGGCAAAATTAAATTGGAACCTTCTTTAATGCTTGATAACTTTTTTATTTTCAAAGGCTTTTTTGTCATTTTTAGATATGTTATGGCCTAAGCTATTGTGATTAAAAGGAACTTTGCAAAGAGGCTCTATTTCAGTGGCATACATAAAAGGGGGTATTTTTCCAAACCAATGAAACGGTTCGGAATATTTACCATTAAAAAACCAGGTCACTACAAACAAAATTGAAATTTATACTTTAATTTTGGTAAAGCCATGTCTCGTTGGCCAAATTAAATTGGATCCATTTTAATGCTTGTGAGTTTTTATTTGCAAAGGATTTTATATCATTTTTGGATATGTTATGGCCTAAGACATTAGAATTAAAGATACCTTTGCAAAACGGGTCTACTTCATTGGCGTACAGAAATTTTGAATCTACTTAAATTTTTTTAAATAAAAAAAAATATTTTAAATTTTAATGTACGCCACTGAAGTAGACTCGCTTTATAAATTTATTTTTGATTCGTAGGCCACGATATGTTCAAACATGATAAAAATCTTTTGAAAATAAAAGATCATTAAGCATTAAAAAAGATCCAATTTAACTTGGCCCACAAGACATGGTTTCTCCAAAATTAATGTATCAATTTTTATTTTCGATTGTATTGACCTAGTTTTTTAATGGTCAATATTCCGAACCCTTTCAAGTGTTTTTTGCCATTTCTACATCTTTATTTCATTTGGCTGATTTTTGCAACGACCTGAAATACATTGGTTTTGAAAAATACTCCCTTTTCAGTGCGCCACTGTAGACCGTCTTTGCAAAGTTCTTTTTAATCCTAATACCTCAGGCCATAACATATCCAAAAATGATAAAAAAATCCTTTGAAAATAAAGAAGTTATTAAGCATTAAAGAGGGTTCCAATTTAATTTGGCCCACAGTGTATAAATGTTGTTTAATGCACATTCCAGCACACTTATTTCCAAAATTATTGCATATTCTAAAATCGAATGAGCACGAAATACAATTAAATCTGAAAACTGGCAGATACAATGTTATAGTTAATTTTTTTTTAAATCCAACTAATGTTATACAGTGTCCGCCAGAATATTGGCCACATAATATGGGAAATTTTTTATTACCATGATATCGGATCTTTTCTTTTAACCAATCAATTCTGCATGTCTGACAATCTAAAAATGCATTTTAGCATTGAAAATGTTTCTGTTTTCCTAGTATAGGGTCTCAAATCGTGAACAAGTGCATGCTACATGTGCCACATTCATGACGTCATACGCGTGAGAGATCGTGTTAGTTTATTTATTTAAACCTAATCGTATCTAAATCGGTTCAAATGACTAAAATAAATTGGAACTAACTGAAACTAACCGAAAGTTTATTGAACGATTAATCAAAACTAACCAAAAGCAGCAAAACGGGCTAAAACTTATCGGACCAGGTTACAAAAATGAAAGTGAGTTAAAATTAACCAAAACGACGAATTTTGGCGACTAACAAAAACAAACCACAAACAGGTTACAAAAATTGAGGTACGTTAACTAATTAAAAATGCTTATAACGCCTCGGTACCCGTTCAAATGACTAAAATAAATTGGAACTAACTGAATTTTACCTAAAGTTGATTGAACGACTAACCAAAAGTAAGTAAAATCATCAAATCGGGCTAAAACGTATCGAAATAGATTGAAAATGTTAAAACTAACCCAAATTAACCGAATTTTGGTGACTAACCAAAATCACTATAATTGTTTATACCGTATCGGAACTGGTTAAAATGATTAAAATAAATTAATACCATCTGAAATTAACTGACAGTTGATTGAACGACTAACCAAGACTAACCAAAAGCACCAGAAAGGGCTAAAACATATCGGAACGTTTTAAAAATATTAAGGTAAGTTGAAACTAACTTTAATTAACCGAATGTTGGCGACTAACTAAAATTAACCAAAACATTAAAGTTGGTTATGACATATCGGATCCGGTTCAAATGGCTGAAATAAATTAAAACTAACTAAAACTGATTGAATGACCAACCAAAACTAATCAAAAGTAACCATAAACCCCAAAAAGGGCTAAAACGTATCGGAACTGATTAAAGGTATTAAAATAAGTAACTAACCCAAATTAACCGAATTTTGGCGACTAACTAAATGAACGAAAATATTAAAATTGGTTATAACGTATCGAATCCATTTCAAATGACTCAAATAAATTAAAACTAACCGAAAGCTGATTGAATGACTAACCAAAACTAGTCAAAATTAACCATAAACACCAAAAAGAGCTGAACCTATCGTAACTGATAAAAGGTATTAAAATAAGTAACTAACCCAAATTAACCAAATTTTGGCGACTAACTAAAAACGATTAAATTGGTTATAACGTATCGGAACCTGTTCAATTGACTAAAATAAAATGGAACTGGCTGAAATTAACCGAATGTTTATTGAATGACTAACCAAAACTAGCCAAAAGTAACTAAAAGCACCAACACGGGCTAAAACGTATCGAAATAGATTAAAACTATGGAAGTAAGTTAAAACTAATACAAATTAACCGAATTTTGGTGACTAACCAAAAACACTAAAATTGGATATAACCACGGCACAAAGAGAACTCCGGTAAACGAAAATAGAACCCGCTCGCGTATGACGTAACTGCGGAGCACGTTCCTATGCCGCGTAAGCGTCGTTATATTAGTGCCAGCTTTGTAGACATCGGATGATGATGTAGTGTTTCTAGTAAAAACCTGTATATTCACTTTTGTTTACAATGCCTGGTTGTGCAGTAGAAATGCAATAACTATAGCAGAACAACGAAAGGTAGTAATATAAGATATTTCTTGCAAAATGGATTATTGTCTGCAAGCGAGAAGACAAGATTTGTTTAAGGGTTTATACCAAAATATTGAAACCCCTGCGACTGAAGAAGAAGATCATTTTGATCAAGATTCATTCGTTGAGGGGTACTTTCCTGAAATAAGTTTACCAGAATAATGAAGATATAAATTTTGACATTAGATCAGTTAGAAAGCAAGGAACAAATCAACAATGAATCTATAAAATATATAGCTAGCTATGTTGCCTATAAATTTAGAAACAAATACAACTTAGGCTCTAGCACAATGAATGCAGACTTAGGATCTCATGAATGGTTGCATTTCATTTCGAGGGGTGGCGTTTTGAATCCCAGCGAGGATATGTTAGATGCGGCAAGAATACTTGATACAGAATTTTGCAAATTTCATGGGGCATCACTTTCAAAAGATAAAATGATATTTAGAAAAGTTACTGAAAATACTTTGTCAAAATTGAGAGAAAATTCCAAAATTTCTTATTAAGTAATAACAAGTAATAATCTGTTTAAGTCGTACTAGAACTTACATTAGACTTCGCGACTTAAATATGCAGATAAGCTTTCAAAATTAAGAGAAAATTATTAAAAAATGCATAAATTTACCAATGTAAATAGAAAATAAATACATTTTTCCAGAAGTTTCACTTTATAATTTATAGGACCAAATGTAGTAGAAATTTTAATTTATATGTGTAATGTACTTGAAATCATTGGCATCCTATTTTATTCAAGCAATAAAGTACAAGCAAAAGTATCAATTATCATGAATCCTACCTAATTCATCAAATCAAATCTTTATCTTTATCATTCAGTCTCACAGTTCGGCAGTTTAGGTTATGTTGAAATCTAGCATAGAGCAGGAGCTTACGTCAATTTTCGTTCCACAAAGGTAACATGATATTGTAAACACTATACGCGCGTTGCTCCGCAGTGACGTCACCGCGTCGCTCGTCGAGCGGCTGGCGGTGCGCAATATCATACCGGTTCTCTTTGTGCCGTGGGTATAACGTATCGGAACTGGTTCAAATGACTAAAATACATTAAAACTAACTGAAACTTAACCTTTTTTGGTGCTTTTGTTTACTTTTGGTTAGTTTTGGTTAGTCGTTTAACCAACTTTCGGTTAATTTCAGTTAGTTTTAATTTATTTTAGTAATTTGAACCGGCTTCTATACGTTATTACCAATTATTAGTTTTTCTGGGTAGTTTTGGTTAGTCATTTCATCTACTTTCGGTTACTTTCAGTTAGTTCCAATTTATTTTTGTCATTTGAACCGGTTGTGATACGTTATAACCAGTTTAAATGTTTTTGGTCAATTTAAGTTAGTAACCAGACTTCGGTTAAATTCAACTTAATCTAATATTTCTAATCTGTGCCGATACGTTTTAGCCCTTTTTGGTGATTTTCTATACTTTTGGTTAGTTTTGGTTAGTCGTTCAATAAATTTTCGGTTGTTTCAGTTAATTTTAAATTATTTTAGTCATTTGAACCAGTTCCGATACGTTATAACCAATTTTAATGTTTTTGGTTAGTCGCCAATATTCGGTTAATTTGATATTTTGAATCTGTTCCGATACATTTTAGCCTGTTTTGGTGCTTTTATTTGCTTTTGGTTTGTTTTGGTTAATTATTCAATCAACTTTCGGTTACTTTGAGCTAGTTCCAATTTATATTAGTCGTTTGAATCGGTTCCGATATATTTTAATCAAATTTAATGTTTTTGGTTACTCCTTAAAATTTGGCTTGTTTTGTTTAGTTTTTACTTATTTTAATGTTTGTAACCTGTTCCGATACGTTTTAGCCCGTTTTGGTGCTTTTGGTTACTTTTGGTTAGTTTTGGTTCGTCCGGTTAGTCGTTCAATCAACTTACGGTTAGTTTCAGTTAGTTCCAATTTATTTTGGTCATTTGAACGGATTCCGATACCTTATGATCAAATTTAATTTTAAATAAACAAACTAACACGATCTCTCACGCGTATGAAGTCATGTACTTTTTCACTATTTGAGGCCCTATATTATGATAACAGAATACATTTTCAATGTTAAAATAACCTTAAATCGGCATAAAATAATGCGTATTAAGGGAATTTCTGTAAAAAATCAGAGCAGCCATAATAACACAAGATTTACATGACCGCCTGTTGGGAAAAAAGGAAGTAAATGGCTATTGCAAATTCTTATTTTTCCTAAACCAGTCCACCAACAAAACAAGTTTTCATTTAATTGGTGCGGACCAACTATTTTAATTTTGAAGAACAATTCTATAATCATACCCAGATTATTTGGTGCAGGCCGCGTATAACCGCCACGTCAAGGTGAAAGTTGGATGGCGAGGAATTTGCCGATATTTTGCATCTGGTGTGGGTTTATCTGGGCTAGAGGTATGATGTCACTAGCTCTTTTCATAACTCTTTTCTGACCTGGCGTACTGCATCAGCAACGTGACCAAAAATCCGCGTGGCCGCTTCCTCATGATTACATGGAGCCAATAATGCTGCATTGACACCGACACGGTTTGCTACAACGCTTTCTGCCTACGCCTTCGTGGACATCAAAAGGCAACCGGATGGAGTAGTCCAATTCTTGGGTATTTTGATGTCAATTTTGTACCACGACGACAGCGACGTAACATTGTACTCGTTGGTTTTTGCAAAAATGACGCATTTGTAAGCCTACTATAGGGTTATCGGTGTGAGTTTTAAGCTCAGAAGTAGCTACAGGTATGTTTTTGGGCGCGGGAAATCCAAATTTGTCTTCGAAATTGGAGTCAGGTGCGCCGTTTTGAAGGTGCATGTCTTTTTCCGAGTAAAAGCGCTGGTTTTAGCCTGGTAGGTGGATAACTGGTACCCCCACCAGTTGGCGGGAGATACCATCGTGGTAACACTTCTATAGTTATGAAGAATCATTCTTGGAGTTAACCGTTCTTTAGAATTCAATCGACAAGTTAACGTTACATTTCCCAAAAACTGTCAAATGTTTTCCGGCAACTAAACCTTGAGATATCACAGCATGCCCTTGTGGGGTCTCCGCCATTGGTCCTTTTTGGTAAAGGGTCATAACCTTGCAAATTGGTCCGATTCCCAGTCGTTTTTCCATATTCTCCGCGAATTTTCAGAATGACCATATACACTCTTCTTAGCCGTAGCTATACAAGCAATAAATAAGCTTGGCTTATTTAGAGCTCTCTTTTTTCATATAAATAATCATGAACAATTCACTTGACAGTTCGAACATTTGCTACTATACTACTTTTTCATTTTGTGTCACAGTGATCATCTTGATAGGATTGTATCAGAAGCTGGTCAAATGCTTTTATGTACTTAAGCCATTAGTAAGAACTAAATTGAAGTATGATTATGGATCTTGAAGCCTTAGGAGTCTGAGAACAGTATAGGCATTGCTTGACTTTATTCTATATATGCTGGAAGGATTCTTTTTCTAAAAGATACATTTTTGTGATAACTCGAAAGCATTTAACTGTGATTGTCAGCTTCTACCGAAAAGTATTTGGGGCTCTAATTTTAAAGTAGTTAAATAGGATTGGCCAGAAGAAATCGACGTGTGAAAGTATTGTGGGGTTGAATTCTAGATCTACTGATCTCCATAGTAATCTACCTAACATCACCTTATTTGCCAATGATACCACGATAGTTCTGCACGATACGGAGAAACATAGTCTGGTCAAAAGGGTTGGTGAGATAGAACAACAATAGGAAACGCGCCCTAAAAAACAAAACAGCATCCTTGCTACGTATGTTTGATGCTGAGGAATCTGTGAAATTCCTGGTCGTGCTACATTAACCTGTTGCCTAGGAAATTCAGCATCCTTGATTCATTTCACCTTAGAATTCACCCGGAATGGTGCTGGCCAGGATATAAACCATTAGCGTTCAATGATTCAAGCTTTACTTTCGGAGTATCGTATACTTCTGTATTGAGTTACATATGCTTTTTAATGTATGTATGTTAATGTTGTCCGTGTACTGAAGTCGCCAGTGTGGGATCTTCGAAGTCCAGGCTTACTGGCTTCATGATAATAGATCGTTGATGTCAAATGCTGCAGTGGAGTTGGATGCCCACACTAATAATGTGGCTGCCAAGCTGAATAAATCTTTATTCCTGCCTTCTTTTCAGTCACGTAGACGGTATTACCTTGGGTGAATTGATAACGCACGGCGTCCTTGCGTTTCTCTATTCATGCCCATTTTTCCAGGTCATTTTGGTATGACATCATGCTGTTTACATTCATCTTCAGGGTGCTTGCTGTCCCTTCACTTATACATTTTGCGGAACCTTCTATACATAAAAAGACAGAAATCTGTTTTGATAAGGCGGTAACTATAGAACGCGAGATGAAAGTGATCTAATGGCATTTGAGAGGGCTGTAAGATTGGTCCCGATTACTTGGCCCTAAAATTATACAATGATATTCCGCTGAAATTAAAAGCTTAGTTTGATCAAATGTTAAAAACGTTGATAAAGATTAGTATTAAATAGTTTTTATTATTTTTTATATATCTTTGTGTTTATTATTCGTATTAATTTTTAAATTACAGTTTAGTATGCGATCTGGGGGATATACCATGTTTTATTTAATCACATGTGTACGAGGTTATTTAGCTAAGGCTTAAGGCATGCGTTATTCCTGAAATGTATGTAATTTCTAATATATTTGCCTATGTGTTGATTCACTGAGGTTGATAAAAATTTATTGAAATTTTAGATTTGCGGTAGATTACCTATTTAAAACTGAACTTGGTACTGTAAATCATAAGCATTAATATATAAATATAGGACATAACCAGAGCAACGAATAAAACAATGATAATGATCCAGTTCTAGATGTAGACAGTTGGATTGTTCAGGGTACCACTTTATTTCCTATTTCATGGTCGAAATAACACTAAGACAATAAATTATATTCTTAATCATTAACTAGGCTTTATATTAGTATGAACATGAAAATACAAAATGAAAATCCATTAATATTTTAATCTTTTTTTTTAATAATGCGTAGGGATATAATATGTTTTCAATATTTTCATGATTTATGACTATTGCTAGTTATAGAAATATTCCTACATTCTATAATAGATAACCTCACCTCCCAAACAACTGGGCACTAATGAATTTAACAAAGATACAGAAATAATTCAGTATTTCCAAATTGTTCACTGCCAGACGACCTCATATAATGATGAGAGTTAACTGCATGCTACGAATCATTTTTGATTAACAAGGTTGACAATATCGAAGCATGTATCGTTGTGAAGCTCACAGCAAGCAAAGGGAATGCTGGTCAATCATCAATGCCCTTGGTGGCTGTTGCAAATTGAGGTGGTATTCGCAGCACAGTCTTGAAGCTGTTTTGCTTTGTTTTTCTTGCTATCATTCCATGCTATTGCTTTGTGTTCATTTGTGGGATTTTGTAGCTTTGTAGCTATTGCTCTCAATTTTCTCTATTCCAGTGACACGGTTGTTAATATGTTCATCTTGCTGGTAAAATCTGGCAATTAGTTTCACTAACATGTCATTAATTGAGTAATTATTATGCGATTGCAGCTGTATCTCTTGCGCCCGTTGCATCCACAAAGGTTTTACTTTCTTTTACTAGAAAATGGTGATTAGTTTTTCTTTGCACAGTAGTTTTTCTTCCTTTATTTTTGCATTCTTTTGACCATCATGTCCTCTGTACTTTTTTGAATAACTTTCAACACAGTTATCACATTTATTTTTTCTTTAACTTCATATAAGGTTTTACGTCATTTGCTTTTAAACCAAGAAAAGTTGAACGTATAAATAAAAAAACTAATAGTACCAATTTATTGTTTGAGTTGAAAAAAGAAGTTAACTACCAGTCAACTCAAAAATCAAAACCGATAATAAAAACACATGCTATTAATTTCGAACTAGTAAAACAATATACTTTACAGTGTGCTAACCTGCAAACTGTGAACATAATATTTGGTATTCCCCATTTATGCGTGGATAATGCTGTTTTTTCTCCTTGTCACGATTTTAAGAATTTATCGCTGTGACTGAGTGCCTTTTTGCCTGATTTGACCGCACATTATGTACTACAGACATATATATCTAGTATCATATTTAGTTACAGATTTCACAAGCGAAGTTTGGGTGCATTTAGTGATCTTAATTTTTCTCATTGAAATAAATTGTTTTGTATTATGTGTACGAAATAAAACGATGTAACTGTAAGACTACGTATTTATACTGACCGGCCTGAAAAACATGTATATCAAGTAAGTAAGTAAAACATTATTTTGCATATATATATATATAT
>MU183292.1:265781-323022 GCA_016904865.1 Pissodes strobi | reverse complement strand
ATAAACAAGCAAAATTCGGTGTGTAGGTATAGTATGTAAATATGTATTTTTTGACGTATTCAATTGTTTTCTGTCACTTCAGGTTTGACCGGAAGTGACCATTACTTTCTTATATTAAATGAGACATCCTGTATATTTTTACCTATTTCAATAGAAAATCACATTGTGAGTACAATGACACCCCATTTGTCACTTTTTGACATCTACCATCCTAAAATTTTAAATTTTTAATTTTCAATCTAGAGTGCCATGAATGAGTTATAACGGTTAATTTTGGATCAAGTTGCCAGGGAAAAATAGTTTCGATCGAGTTTAACTTTTAATTTGTTTTACAGGTTCATTTAAAGTTTGCAAAATCGTAATTATGACGTTTACTTAATTTTTTCAAATGGAACAAAGGTGGCTCATTACCATATCTGGAAAGGGCATCTTGCTACGAACAATTTGATACCACACAATCGATATTTTGAATAAATAATATCCGGTATGATAATCTGTCTAAAAGCTCTAATTGTTTATTGTGTCGGTCATCAACCGGCAAGTGAAAAAATAAGTAGGCTTTGGAAAGTAATAAAAAAATTGTTATGACATTTTTGTGCAGCCATATTAAATTTGTCAGTTTTGACAGAATTCAAGAATCAATATTTATATAATATTATATTCGTTATTATAAATTGCCAAATGGAAAATTACAGTCAAAATTAGAAAATTAATACGCTATTAATTTATGGTGATGCCTAGAAAAAATGCCGTTGATGCAGCGCCGGCTTTTTGCGGAAAGTAATTCCAACAGACAGCCATTATTTTCCAGAAATGGAACAAAAACTTCGAAATGAGGCCGAAGATGGTAACCGAAACAAATTCATTATAAGTGAGGATAAAGAAATTCCGTTTGCCAATTTGTAATAACGAACTGATTATAAAAATATTGTTTCTTAAGAATTTTTGCCAAAACTGACACATTTAATATGGCTGTACAAAAATGTCATAACATTTTCTTAATACTTTTCAAAGCCTCCTTACTTTTTTCACTATCAACGATGCCGGTTGATGACCGACACAATAAACAATTAAAGCTTTTAGACAGATTATCATACGGGATATTTATTCAAAATATCGATTATGTGGTATCAAATTATTCGTAACAAGATGCCCTTTCTTGATATGGTAATGAGCCACCTTTGTTCCATTTGAAAAAATTAAGTTAACGTCATAATTACGATTTTGTAAACTTTAAATGAACCTGTAAAACAAATGAAAAGTAAAATTCGATCGAAACTATTTTTCCCTCGCAACTTGATCCAAAATTAACCGTTATAACTCATTCATGGCACTCTAGACTGAAAATTGAAAATTGAAAATTTTAAGAAGGTAAATGTCAAAAAGTGACAAATGGGGTGTCATTGTACTCACAATGTGATTTTCTATTGAAATAAGTAAAAATATACCGGGTGTCCCATTTAATATTAGAAAGTAATGGTCACTTCCGGTCAAACCTGAAGTGACAGAAAACAATTGAATACGTCAAAAAATGCATATTTATATACTGTACCTACACACCGAATTTCGCTTGTTTATCTCTAAAAACAAAAAAGTTATAGGGGTGAGCCACTTTTGAGAATCACCCGGTATATATATATATATATATATATATGAGCTAATATCCCTACTGGCGTTTTCTGTGGGGATAACACTACATACACCCAGAGCAATGTCAGGAATATCCCAATTCCTGGTTGGAGGCATGTCTTGGATCACATCAAGCTCAATGCTCCATGTCCACAATGAAAACACAACGACAAGAGTGAGACTTTCGAAAATCTTCCCCCGATAGTTTCGTCCTTTCGGGACTGATCAGAGAAACGTGTATGGGTTTTCACCCACGAGAACCTGACTATCTTTGAATGTTATTGATACCCTGATGCACCTACCGGAAAGAAGACGTTCTTCAGCCGTCACTCTAACCGAAAATGCTCCATCGTCTGGACAAGCCCCGTGTTGGGCTATATGTGAGAAGATTGGATCAGCAGGAACAACTACTCCGAGAGCTTATACCCCTACCGGCATTGAATTATACTGCTGATTCCGCAATGTAGTGATTCACACTACACCCAGAGCAATATGTCAGGAGTATCCCAATTCCTGGTTGGAGGCATGTCTTAAATCACATCAAGCTCAATGATCCATGTCGTTGTATTTTCGTTGTGGACATGGAGCATTGAGCTTGATGTGATCCAAGACCTCCGCAAACAGTGACCTGCATATTCGTTCGAATAAGGAAGCGCAAACAACATTGCAGTGTTTTTGGGGATAGTTTCGAAAGCGTGGATTCCCACAGGTTGTTCCGTACACTTATTATGCCTGAATGACAGAAAAAAGTGGCTTATTCCAATCGGAGTTTTTGCTGAATAGTCTCTCACAAGCTGTCAGCTGTACCTTGTTCAGTCCATGAATATTTCCAAGGATGACAAAAATTTCGCGAGAAATCTTCGTTTTTGTATTTGGAATCACAATTCTAAACACTGCTTGTTCATCATGTACGTCTTCTGATCACAAATTTTTCGATTGCTCTCTTCTACACGCCTCACTTTCACCAATAACTGGTGCCACTTTTATCATATGGTATTGTAGATCCTCCGCCTTCAGCTGGAACTTCGCAATATTTTCATTGTCTAAAATGCGAGATATTGAAGCATTGCACTTTTTTATTGAAGTAATTACTTAATAATACATTCTGATGAGTATTTTTAGTTACAATAAATAATTAGAATGCAATGGCAACGCAACACAATGACATTACATAATATATTAAATACTTACTTACTTCAACTATTATTTTTTTAGCTATATAACTAACAGTTATTAATCATGTTTATAACGAGTGTTTCTCAAGATAACTTTTTAATTTTTTTTAGTTAAAAAAATGACATTTAGTACATCAAAATATGACGTAATTACGGATAGATTGACATAGTGATTTTTTTTGTCGCTTCCCGTTTCACCGGAAATGACAGCAACTTTTCAGTTTTAAATGAGACCCGCTGTATTTTTACGTATATCCCTCGCACATTCGGAAAAATAAATTTCTTACGAATAATTTGATACCACATAGGTACTTGATATTTTTAGGTAAATCATCAGTAGAAAAGCTAAAAAGCACAGTAGTTGTTTGCTTAAGGATTATGTTGATTTTAAACTGCCTATATATTGGAGAAAAGCGTGCTATACCCAGAAGAGTCTAGTTGATGAAGGCAGTCTTGATCCCGAACTCCGCTCGTCAATGTTGTTTACACATTTCACGCGTTTGTATAAGACTTTTCAAGAAAACCAGGAATGTGAGAGATTGGCTCAGGTGGCAAGGATCCAGTCTAGAACGCAAAGTAATGGTTTCGGCACCCGACGCGGTTTGCAAATTTTTTTATTGGATTAGTTAGTTTTTTTTGCATGCTTTGGGTTAGTTTGGGTTTGATTTTTTGGTTGCTCCCCGCAGCGAGCGAAGCGAAAATGTAAAAATCCAAAGAAATTAATCATTAAACAACGCATGTAGCGCCACAAACCGTATAACTACCGTTCGGTAGAAGTCGCAACAATTCAAAATATCCTATTTGTTTAACTGAATTTAATAAATTTCGTAAAAAATTGTATTTTGACTGATATAATGATTTTGAGTAAATATACACATGCTCAAATTTTAATCCATTTCCGGATATTAATAGAGCAATATTTACTTTTGTTTTATCACATCCAGATAGCCCTACGACATTACGACAATAATTGCTCTTTTACATGAGCCTCCAAATAAAACATCATGCTTTCTAAAATTTCTTATATCTAGATCATGATTTTTTATTGGCAATGAAAACTGTTGCTTTTCAATCTGGATTAGATCGGTGTTGATCAAGCTCTAAGCTCTAACTGTTTAAATGAAAAAAGGAACGGTAAACTTAAGAGAGTTTATGTAATGGGACAATATCCTGGATATAGCTCTGAAAATGGTGCGCCCAAGGCGTGCAGGTTGGATACATGTAGAAAGAATTTAAGTTTAGCGATAAAAATTACATATAATATGTACAGGGTTATTCATTATATTTTGACACCCACCTTCAGCCGTAATTAAAGGTAATACAACAAAAACTTAAATTCAAAAGTTGTATGGTTTTTAATATATTATCTTTTAGAAATGTCAAAGAAAAAAAACTGTCTGTCAAATGTCAAAAAACCGCATAACCTTAATTTTTTAAATGTGTATATTATTACATATTTGGATTGTGCGAAAAAGTGTAGACATATTTCATGAATAATGTCCTATACCTATCTCTGACGGTTTTGAAATATTGACAGTTGAAAATCGACCAATTTTCAAGTTTGTCAGCTTGTAAAATCTAAACGGCTAAAGATAGAACAAAACGGTTTGCACTTTCCTATATTGCTTTTTTATAAGCTATCGTATGACACTAACTTTTTATTTAACCAGAGGTTAAATTTATCCGGGATTTTTTAACCTCTGGTTAAATCTAAAATTAGTGTCATACGATAGCTTATGAAAAACCAATATAGGAAAGTGCAAACCGTTTTGTTCTATCTTGAGCCGTTTAGATTCTACAAGCTGTCAAACTTGGTAAATGGTCGGTTTTCAACTGTCAATATTTCAAAAACCGTTAGAGATAGGTATAGGACATTATTCATGAAATATGTCTGGATTTTTTCGCAGAATCCAAATATGCAATAATATACAGGGTGTTCTATTTAAAAAAATTAATATTATGCGGTTTTTGACATTTGACAGGCATTTTTTTCTTTTGACATTTCTAAAAGATAATATACAAAAAACCACCCAACTTTTGAATTTAAGTTTTTTTTTGTATTACCTGTAATTACGACTGCAGGTGGGTGTCAAAATATAATGAATAACCCTGTACATGACATACATTGATAAAATAATTATTATTATACGATATTATAGAACAATTAAATTATAATAGGTTATATTCTTCGTCATCTGAGGAACCGTCATCACCTCTTGACATTATAATTAAAGGGTCAATCGATCAGGTTGTCAAGATGCCACATTTTCTCCTCCTGTTTAATCACATGATGGACTACTTTTCTTCAGTTCTCTGGTGTCACTTTTTAATGGCTTGATCAAACATCTTTCATTTTAAAATGTCTTGTTTCGTCTTGCTACAAATCCTTTCACTTGCGCCCTTATAAGTTCTATAGGATTTAGTTCGCAGTGATATGGCGGTTTTCAAAAACATCCGAATTCATGTCCTCATGGTAATCTCCCTCCGTTTAAAAATCCCTCTTCGCTTCCAATGTGTGCAATTATTAGTCTCTTCCCTTTTCCCGAACGCACTTTAATACCCGTTGACAGGCCTTCCATGAAAGCTTGGCGGGCACTGGTTATATTTTTGTCTTGCCAATTTTTTGTACTATATAATGTTCATTGATCCAGGTCTCATCAAGGTATTTTTTTTTGCTCCCTGCGGTACTGCTTTATACTTCTCAAGTATTTTCGTCGCCAGCAAACAATTTCATTGCTTTCCAGTAATAGTGCTTTTCGGTTATGCTTTTTCCAAGCAAAATTCATATTTTTTAAAGTTGTCCATAAGAATTTTCTAGTTATCAAAGGAATACTGTCATGTTAGCCAAGCTCCATCAACATTTTATCTAGGGTGGCATTTCTGTTTTAAAATAAAAAGAGTGAACTTTCTTCGAATTACACTTTTGGTGTCTTCGTCAAGGACTTTTGCTGGTCTTCCTGGAATGCCCTTGGGAGGTTTCACTTGATCTGCTTTAATCCCGCAATAATCTGAAAATGGTGAACTTTTCAATTCCAGTTATCCGGGAACATCGTTCAACAATTTCTTGTACAGTAAAATTAGAGTAATCATGTTTTATGTACATTTAAAAACTTTTTCACTCACTGATAGTGTAGAATTATTAGAGCATCTTTTTGTAGGAGTGAATGTCGCCATTTTATTGCCTAACAGCAAATACTAACATGTTTAAAACACCATTAAGAAGTATTTATAATCTATGTCTTTATTACCTTCCTCTATATGTATTCAAAAGGACTACAGGGATTTAAAAGGATCATAAATGTAATCTACAGGGTGTCCGGAAATAACATCGCCAAATTACAGATGATGATTCTACATAAGAAATCATGAACATTTTTTCATATGAACATGGGTCCGAAAATGCATAGTTTCCAAGATACAGGGTGTCAAACTTTTTATAAAAAATCAGTTTTTTTGTTAATATCTTAAATATGATTTTACTGAATTTGTTGAAATTTGGCAGGGTTATCTGTAGTAATAAGGGGCTCATTTAGCCTTAATCAGATTAAAAATATAAAGTCCAGTGGCGTCCCGGAGGGCATCATACCGTATATTATTGACAAAAAAAGTGTGCGCCGCTGACTTTTTCAAACATTTTAAATTTTTTTCGTGTTAAGCAACTAAAAATACAATATTTTTGATTCTCGAGTTGTTTTCGTATCTTGCGTTGTTTTCGATAAAAAAAAGTAAAAACCGGTTTATTACATTTCCAAACTTTTTTGATAAAATAGATATTTTTATTTATATCTTAAATATGCTTTTACCGATTTTGTTCAAATTTAATAGGGTTATCTGTAGTAATAGGCGGCTTATTTAGCCTCTATTAGATTAAAAATAAAATGTCCAATGGCGTCCCGGGGGGCATCATACCGAATATTATTGACAAAGAAATGTGCGCCACTGACTCTTTTAAACATTTTATATTTTTTTCGTATTAAGCAGCTAAAAATACAACATTTTTGTTTCTTAATTTGTTTTCGTATCTTGCTTCGTTTTCGAGAAAAAAAATAAAAACCAGTTTATTACATTTCTTTAGGGCACAAAATTCTACATCAAACGCTGTAATAAACTGGTTTTATTTTTTTTTCTCGAAAACGAAGCAAGATACGAAAACAAATTAAGAAACAAAAAAGTTGAATTTTTAGTTGCTTAATACGAAAAAAATATAACATGTTTAAAAGAATCAGTGGCGCACATTTCTTTGTCAATAATATTCGGTATGATGCCCCCGGGACGCCACTGGACATTCTATTTTTAATCTAATAAAGGCTAAATGAGCCCCCTATTACTATAGATAACCCTATTAAATTTCAACAAAATCGGTAAAAGCATATTTAAGATATAAATAAAAATATCGATTTTATCAAAAAAGTTTGGAAATGTAATAAACCGGTTTTTACTTTTTTTATCGAAAACAACGCAAGATACGAAAACAACTCGAGAATCAAAAATATTGTATTTTTAGTTGCTTAATACGAAAAAAATATAAAATGTTTGAAAAAGTCAGCGGCGCACACTTTTTTTGTCAATAATATTCGGTGTGATGCCCTCCGGGACGCCACTGGACTTTATATTTTTATTCTAATTAAGGCTAAATGAGCTCCTTATTACTACAGATAACCCTGCCAAATTTCAACAAAATCAGTAAAATCATATTAGAGATATTAACAAAAAACTGATTTTTTATAAAAAGTTTGACACCCTGTATCTTGGAAACTATGCATTTTCGGACCCATGTTCATATGAAAAAATGTTCATGTTTTCTTATGTAGAATCACCCTCTGTAATTTGGCGATGCTATTTCCGGGCACCCTGTATAGAGCAATAAAATCTCAGTAGCCATGCAAAAGGACTTCTTCTTTGTCAGCCCTCATTTGCCCACCCCTGGACATAGGCCTTTCCTAACATATTCCACTCCCATCTGTTCTGAGCCATCTGATACCATCGATTACCGGCAATCTATCTCATGTCGTCTATCCATCGCAGGGGGGGGGGGCTGCCGACACTCCCTTTCTTTTCCCTGGATCGCTACTGCATGATTCTTGGTGTCCATCTCCCATCCTTCTGCGATATAGCCCGTCCATTGCCATTTCAGTTCCGCAATTCTTTCCACTATGTCCTTAACGCCCGTTCTCTGCAAGTCTCTGAGAGATATTCCAAGCATCGACCTCCCCATTCCGCTTTGCAACTGGTCTCACGTCCATAGGTAGATACTGGCAGGATACATGTATCATACACTTTTTGTTTTAAATTCATGGGAATGGTGTTGTATCTCAGTATATGGGACATTTTTCCAAATGCTGCCCAAGTGAGTTGGACGCGTCTCTTAATCTCACTTTCTCGGGTGTCTTCAAAGTTTGATGGTGTGTCCTGGGTAGTTGTATTCATCAACTACTTAGATAATAACGTTGTCTACGAGTATTTGAACATTTCCTGAGGTCATAATTTTTGTTTTGGAATAGTTCATTTTTAGACCAACTCTCCCTGACTCCTGATTCAATTCCTGGAGCATTGACTCGATCTCAGCTATATCTTCCGATATAAGCACAATGTCATAAGCAGATCTAAGATGGCTCAGTTATTATCCATCGACCTTGCTTCCCTTTTTCCCCCGTGGAAGCCTCTTAAAAACATCTTCCAGTGAGAGGGTGAACACCTTCGGTGAAATTGTATATCCGTTTAATTTTAATATTATTTTTATTATTTAATATTATTTGTTTTCATTCCTTTGTCGATTTTTATATGGAAGGATGCATTCTGATATATATTCCTGATGAGTGTTATGTATCAGGAATCGATTCGAGCATTATCCATGGACATGAGTATTCGCCATATCGCCTCAAAAGGACTACAGGGGTAAAAAGTTTACCTACGCCTATGGACGACCACGAAAGCCAAACTGGACGATATTCCCCATTTTATTACTCTATACATTCTGAAACTAAGTGTATTGCTTGAGCTGAAAGGTGGTTCATTAAACAGTCGCATTGATAATAAATAAAGCCGACATAAATAAGTCGACATAATATGTCCACCGGTCGAGTTAAAAAAAGGTATCATCATGATCCTTCCGTAGAAATGCGACTGAACAAAATATCAAACTATATATTTTTGCAATGGGGAATAACATTTTTTTTATTTCTAACAGTGGCGTCCGTACGGGTTTCGCATAGAATATTTTTGGAGAAAAAAAATGGTACGCCACGGTTTTCTCTTAAAATAAAAAATATTTTTGAAATTCACATTTATTTCTGAGCAAATTTGATCTCTTAATATCTGTTATTACAGCGAAAAATAAAATTAAAAAAATTAAACTTGATCTGATTTCTTTTTGCGATCTTCGTAAATTTATTTTAATATGTCCAAAAGATAATGCGGAAAAAATACTTCAACTTTGGTATTGGTTATTCTCTACTCTTATAATAATCCATGTAGGTGAAGAGTGTCAAAATATAATAAGAACGTACATTGATGTATTTGTAATTAATTTTAATGCTGCATTTTAAGAAGTTCCACCATGGAAGTTGCCTGATGTTCCTTTTACAATTCCTGTGTGTTTCGCCAAAAGTTTCATACCATCTAATGTAGTTTTCATTCATGCACCACACTTTTATCAGAATGATTTTCTTGAAATATTAATATTAAGGATTTGCACTGGTTTCAGAATGTTTTCCAACGTTAGTTCTTCATTTAATTTGGATTATTTCGCTTTGGTTTGTCTACTCAGTGACGTCATGTGCCCTTGCCCTATAATAATGCACAATAAATAACGCAAGCCAGGGACCCTTGTTATTATTACATTGTATCTCCAACACTCTGTCCACCCTGTAACTGTCGTCTGCGAACGCACCGCACGAACAGTTGTCGGTCGTAGCACAGCCCAAGCACCAATCGAGCTTTCATTTCGTTCCGTTGCGGTGACTCATCCGGCGACCGGCGAATTCAGCCAAGTTTTCTGTTACGAGTTAGTCGAAGTTGTCGGCGAGCTTACGAGCTTTCTGAATACGATTCGTACATTTCGCGAAAAAATTCGAGGTTTCTGACAATTTTATGCCATCTACAAGGATACTTTGATTTTCGTTCTCCACATCAGGTATGCAATTATTAATAGTTTTTTTGTTGTTACCGGCATCGTACTGCTCGCAGTGTTTTTTGTTGTTGTATCAATCGAGAATCGAGACTGTGCTGTGGTTGCAAAAGACATTATCTTGCTTTCACTTAGCATGATTCATTACATACGACAGAATTAAGATTCAAGATAAAATATTACGTAAAAAACAATTAATTTTTCTGGAATACTAAATGATGAAATCAAATTGAGCTTACTTGGAATGTGATTCGTAGGTTTAGAAAGAAATGCTATAGCATATATTTATTTTGCTACTTTTTATCATTACCACCTTTGCTACCCTCAAATAAAAGTAATATCTCAAAATATATAGTGCCTTGTTTAATCATTTCTGCAAGAAAAAGTCGATTTTTCTACAATTTATTAATTTTCTGATTAGTATATTTTTGAATCCTTTTGTGGCCGATATCTCGAACGTATGATATTATTATGATGTTAAACTGGGTAGATAAAAATGAAAATAAGGATAAACCCTCAGAAAATTCATAGATTATTTTCTTGACCTTCTGTTTGCTTCAGTCGGTGAAAATAGGCATTTTTTGGACATACCTTGGGGTAGTTTTAGTTAGTTTGGTTGGTTGCTTGCGCCCCAAGGGCGGGCGGCGGCGGTGTTAAACCTCATACTAACAAGAATTGAAATGAAATTCGAGTCTGATAATTTGGTCCGGAATTTGGGTATACCCAAATGTTTTTGTGCGCCTAACAGGACTATAGCTGATTATTTTATGATTTACTGTAGAAGAGAGATTTTCTGCATAAGGGAAAAACTAAAGACAAATAAATAATGAAGCTCACTAATAGGTAAAGAAAAACTAGAAACGCATACCTCAATTATTGCTTTTGTGGTAATTAGATTGGCATTTATATTTTTACATCTGCATATTATTTTTAAATTGGTTAAACAGTTTTCGTCATCACGTTTAACTATCCCAAAATAGAAGAGGCTCGTTATAGTTTGGTTTAAACAGCACCATTGAAGTTCAGAAGTATCTAGGTGCCGTTTTATTCAATGGATTATAATCTCTCATTATGATCAAAAAATTATATTAAATAGGTATAAAATAGAGTTCCCTGTAGTGTGCGTGTGTATGAGTAATGATTGAGCAATCGCGGAAAATTTGGAATGATAAATGATAAGTTAGTGAGTGAATGAGTAATTTTATTCATTGCATACTATCTATAGTAATACTTTTCTGTTTCTTTTGTGGTAATTAGATTGGCTTTTATATTTTTACATCTGCATATTATTTTTAAATTGGTTAAACAGTTTTCGTCATGAAAATAGAAGATAATACTTTGGTTTAAACAGCACCATTAGAGTTCAGAAGTATCTAGGTGTCGTTTTATTCAATGGATAATCTCTATATATGTATTAAGTAGGTATAAAATAGAGTTAGTTCCCACTGGTATGCGCGTGTATGAGAAATGAATGATAAATGATAAGCTAGTGAGTGAATGAGTAATTTTATTCGTTGCGATACATTTTAAATGATTTGGGAGGTTCATTTTATATTAAATGCATATAATTTTCAAGACGTCTACAATTTCAGATTCTCTTTAAGTAATAATTCTTACGGGTGAGGGATGGGAGGTAGTGGTGACTATGTATTTCCTTTTAATAATTTTTTAAATTTCCAAGTGACGGAGGGCAGAATCGTAAGGGATGGAGTAAAAGTTTTCGTGTCAATGAGTCAACTTTACTATTAATTATGTCTATAGATGGGGGGAAGATGGTTGAATGGTTGCAGATTTGGGTTAATTGACAATGAAGTGTGATATTATATCATTGTTTATGTTTTAGTGGATGACGAAGCTAATTTCCTATGTAACAACATGTTGTTATTTTTGAACATATAAAGTATTCGATGGCGTGATTGAAGATTGATGTATCTTTTAGCAGTGATATTTTTGATTTACTACACGGATCTTTTGATAAAACATTTTTTGCTTTTACTCCGATTAATTTCGGTTGAATGGAATAACATGTAAAATTGTGAGTACATATTATAAGTTACCTTTAAAGGATACTTTCTTTCACACCTTTGAAAATTAAGCATTTTCGTACATATTATGTTTATAGGAACCTTTTTCTTTAACTATCTCAAAAATATGCAACCGGTATTTAATACACGATTTAGAAGACACTCTGTATATATTATATAATATAGAAGGTCTCATTTGCTTTGGTTGATTAGGAAATGGTACCTTTATTGATTGGATCATGCCACAATTCTGTCCTTCGTTGAACGAAGCATCTTCAAGAGTCTTGAATCTTCACGAGATTAAAAGAGTGGATAACAATATACGCCTTTATAAGTATATATATGCATAGATATTTCTGTGACTTTATGGTTTTTATTTCCAGAGTATCAGACAGTAATCCGTTTTGCTATATAGTATTTGATTTAAGAAATATATCGTTAAGCTTTAAAATAGTTGAAAATAAAGTGGAAAAGAAAAAAGTAAATTATGAAAATATTTAATTTGTAGAAAAGTTTATTTTCAAAAAAAAAATAAAAAAGAGATTTCTTCTCCTTTTTCTCCTTGGTTTTCCTCTTGGCAGAGGAGTCGTGGATCAAGCTTCGGATTATTTGGCTACTCGTTCTCTGAATGTGTCAGAAGTATCTGAGGATTCGAGCTTGCGCTGTTCTGGATAGCCTTTGGGGTTCTCTAACGTCTTGGATGATGGACGCATTAGTTCTTCTTGCTGTCCAGGGAATTCGTAGGATTCTTCTCCAGCACCATAGCACGGCACATATAACAACCAGCAATATCACATCTTCTTTTTTCGCATCTGCGCAAGTCCGCGCGCAAGATATTCCTAGGTAGGAAATCCGTCAAACTGCCGGCAGCGGCGTCGTGTTTTTACGTCTGGTTTATTTTATTGCTATTGGAGTTAAATCGAAACCATAGGCGGGTATTTGTCAGATATTTGACATTGTGAGAGACGAACGTTGATTATGACATTGTGTAATGCAAAAAGCGATGGTGTTTAAGCAATAAGAACTTGTACAAACCAGAGATATTCTTCCAAGAAGAATTTCTTTAGATTTCCTGCTCATACAACAAGGTATACATATATTTCATAACCCATTGATATTTGAAGTATTATATTACGTCTCTGTTAAAGGAAAATCATACTTATATATTTCAAATCCAGCCCTGACTTTTCCTACCCAACTGACATTAGCAAGGTCAAATTTAATTTTTCGCCTGACAGGTCGAGTAATATTGCTGGTTGTTATATTTGCCGTGACCATAGTTCAAACGCGTCATTTTTCCTGAGATCGACAGCCTTCATTGACCATGTTTCTGCCCCGTATAGAAGTATTGGGAATATCAATGTTTTAATAATGGTTTCTTGTGTTTAATGTGATAGCACTATCTTGCTTTTTTTTTGGAGACTTTTCATTGTCGGTCTAGCGAATTCGCATCTACGAATGATTTCCTGAGAGCAGCCACCCTCATTTGAAATCAGTGCTCCCAGATAGATGTATTGGCTCACAACTTGACATTGACCCAGGTGTAGGATGTCTGGCATATTATTCTGGGCCCTGTCGATAAAAAGAGATTTAACAAGATTAATAAGTATCTGCCTCTTGCTAATCCGACTAACAGCATTTTGGCATAGAGTTTACAAGATTTTCAATAATTTCCTTGAAAATGTTTTCATTCCTCCTGGAACATTTCTGCTGGATGATAAATGATTTAAATTTTCAGCCGCCTGAGGATTTCTTACACTTCTTTGGATAATATACGAAATATGTTCTATGGGGCTTAGATCTGAGAAATTGGCTAGCCGCTCTAAAACCTCGATAATGTGCTCCTGAAGATATTGTGTGTTACCAGAAGGGGGGTGTGGGGTCATTATCGTGTTAAAGGACAAAGTTTAGACCTTTCTCTGCAGCACATGGAACGATATAGGGTTCTGCAATGTTTTTTAAATCTCTGCGAGCATTCACAATTCCATCTCGAAAGACATGCAAATTGGTGCGCACTGTTGAAGAAATGTTTCCCCAGACCATAATGGAGCTCACTTGGAAATCGACACTTTCTCGGATATTTGACTGCAGGTACTGCTCACCTTTACATTTTCATGCTGGTACACCTGCATCGTTGTGGCCAAGTCGACATTTTGACTCATCTGTAAAGAGAACGTGTTTTCATTGGTTCATGTCCCTATCCATATGATTTCTGGCAAAATTTAATCACGCTCTCCTGTGCTCACGAGTGAATTGGGGCCTTACAGGTCTGACTCTGGGTCGTAAATTGATTTTGTGATCTCTATTTCTTGCGGTCTGGGTGAATATTCGTCTTCGGGTACCGCTGAAATGAATATTAGGAATACCGGGTGTCAACGAAATCGTTTAACAATGCACCATTCAAATGTTATTTTAAGGAGAAATTTTAAATTTTGGTTGAAAATATGGTTTGTGAAAACTCAGATTTTCCACTAAAAAACAAATTAATATCACTTCCGGTTAGACCGGAAGTGAGCATGAGGCAAGAATTTCAAATACAACCATGCATATACTTGTACATATTTGAATAGAGCTTGAAATTGCCTTTTTAACGATGTATCACAAGTTGCCATTTTTTTCAAAATGAGAGGGCATTTATCCCAAATTCAATATAGCGGCATTTTTACATCACCATTGGAGTTTTTGTCAAACTGTCCATTAATATAGGAGACAGGATAGGTTTTCATGCAGATTTTTCTGACTGTTGGAAATTGTAGTTAATTGTTATAAAATTGAAGCATTTTTAGTTTTTTCTTAAAACACCGAAATGTATGTCAATTTTTCTCGAAATTTTGAATCGAAGCCTGTACATATTGTAACACATTTGAATAGAGCTCGAAATTCCCTTTTGAACGATATATCACAAGTGGCCATTCTTTTTAAAGATGGAGTTGTAGAGGGCATAATTCAATATGGCCGCGCGACGTCATATTGAATTATGCCCTCTACAACGCCATCTTTAAAAAGAATGGCCACTTGTGGTACATCGTTCAAAAGGGAATTTCGAGCTCTATCTAAATGTTTAAAAATATGTATAGGGTTCTATTCAAAATTTCGAGAAAAATTTACATACATTTTGTCAAGGAAAAACTAAAAATGCTTCAATTTTATAACAGTTATTAAGAATTTCCAACAGTGAGAAAAATCTACAAGAAAACCTATCTTGTCTCCTATACCAACGGACATTTTGACATAAAATCCATTGGGATGTCAAAATGCCTCCGTATTGAATTTGGAATAAATGCCCTCTACGCCGCCATTTTGAAAAAAAATTACAACTTGTGATACATCGCTGAAAAGGGAATTTCAAGCTCTATTCAAATATGTAAAAATATTTGCAGGGTTGTATTTGAAATTCTTGCCTCATGCTCACTTCCGGTCAAACCGGAAATGATATTCATTTGTTTTTTAGAGGAAAATCTCAGTTTTCATAAACCATATCTGCAGTCAAAATTTAAAATTTCTCCCTAAAAAAGCATTTGAATGGTGCGTTGTTAAACGATTTCGTTGACACCCGGTATAGGAATTTATCTTGCTGTTCTGGCTGTATTTTGGAGAGTTGACCTTACCAAATTGCGGTCTGCGCGAGGTGTTATTATAATTGTACCAAATTCTCTATGCCGGTTAAGAAACCTACAAATTACCGATTGGGTTCTTCAAAGTCGTCGGCCAATATTCGAAACAGAGTAACCTTCTTAAAACAAATCAACTGCTATCACCACTTCCATCTCGACTCAAAGGTCACTTTGTGAAATCCAGCAGTACTTCAATGGGTAGTGCGAAATCTGAAACTAAATATCATCTTAAATATTTTCTAAAATAACATTCAATCTTCAAATTCCGGGGATGTATCGACAAGTACCCAAAAATCTGTTGTGAGCGTTTTTTTCTACATTTCGAACTTTCAAAATTAATTGTTTCATTACATGCTTACATGGATGCTTTGGTGGAAATAAAAAAAAGTTATAAAATATCGGTTTAAAATTGAAAAAGATTCGTATATCCGAAGTTTTGAGCAAGACTTTAAACAGTTGAAAGTTTTTATCCATATTGTTGCCATTATATAGTTAGTCTATTCTCACTTATAGATGTAAATTTGTACCTGAGATTATACTATGCTTTAAGCTTAAAGACAAAATAGCTAATTTGATTCCAGAAGATGCTAAGGAATTTAAATCATAATACCATTAGCAGTTTATCTTCACTTTATTTGTGTTTAAAAAATGACGGATAAATGCAGGTCCTTCATTATACAACGTATTATTGTTACATACAACGATATTGTAGAGAGCAGCATTTTTGTTGTTCAGTTATTCTGATGAAAAAGGAGTTTTCCTAGTCGCGATATTGTCAACTGTTTTAAGTTTATTGTTTAAAACATTGTCTCTAGGATGTGTTTAAATTCTGAGCACTCACTATTTGTTATCATTTTGTGGTGAAAACTTCTTTAGCACGGGTGCGATTTGAGACTCGATGAAACGAAAAAGCGGCAATAAAAAGATGTCTATAGGATGTAGCCTGAGAGAAAATGAGATAGAGCAACACAGTTATACAGTTGTTTCATGCTTGTGGAAAGTAAAAAGTAGGTCTCGTCCGATCACTGAAGTTAAGCAACGTCGGGCATGGTTAGTTCTTGGATGGGTGACCGCTTGGTTTAGTTGTATGAAGGTTTCACATCTACCGCGTGTGAACTACACACCATGAATTTTTTGTATTTATTTTCACTCAATGCGTTTAACATTGTTAAACACACAAAAAATTAATTTTTGAAGTGAAGACTTCTTTTGGCATGTTCAGCACACTTTTCCTGGGTAATAAGCCAGATTGAGCCGTCACGCATCAGGCATACTTTTAAAAGCTATTCTTATTATAAGATTATTAATCTTAAGTCAACGCTAAACTGCATTTCCTATGCCGCAAGGATCGTTATACTTCAATTAAATAAAACGTTATTCTTATTTAGTAAGATTAAGTTAGTACTGATTTAAGAAGAGTAGATACTTGAAACAAGTATAGGGGTATTATTGTTTCATGAAGACGCGTATATTTATGTTATACCTATTTTATGCTTCAATAGATTCTGTGTTATACTTTAAGTAAACATAATACAAGTTCTTTAAATTGGAATATATTCTTAAAATAAGTATAAATTGGATTTAAATCAAAATTAACTATTCTGTCTGTAAACATACGACATGCTTCAATGAAATGCAAAATATATATTTTTTGGGCTGTTATTTTTCGTGTTAAACGCGTTTAAAAATGGGAGAATTATTGAACTCCTGGAACGTGGAATAAATTGTTCGAAAGTTTTTAGCTATTAATAATAATGTGATTTTATATTGTAACTAATGGCAGCGTGCACGCTGCCAGCATGGGTAGACATTTGATAACATTTACAATGTAAAATCACATTATTACTAACCTTAATAGCTAAAAACTTAACTAAAAACATTGGAATAATTTGTTCCAAGTTCCAGGATATCAATAATTCTTCCATGATTAAACACTTTTAACTATTTCACATGAAAAATAACCGCCCGCCATTAAATCGTCGTCCATGCTATACTGTAGCAAAACAACAAATAAAATTACAGGAGACGTAGAAACGAACGTGTTTAATCAATCATGCGCATTGAAGACCATAGTCTGTACTCAAGAATAGTATAGGTAAATGCAATATTAACTATTCTTGGTATTAGAAGTATAAGATGTGTCAATACAAATATATATTAAAACTTAAAAATAGAGTTTGGTTTCTTGATTGGAGTGTAATTATTATTATAAGAAGAACAAACTTTCTCTATTTAAGCCTAATAGTTGATTATAAAAATAAGAATACCAGACACTTCTTTGAAGATAAACATACCATTCATGGAAGATTTTTTTCTCTTTCAATATATCCTGCCTGCTATTCTTATTCTAACTATAAGATAATTGAAATCAAGTAAATGCGCAACTTACATCCAAGAATAGATGAATATTTAAATTATGCCTTGAATAAACTTGACTGAAGCATTATATATTTGCACCAAATATTTATCTTTAAGGATAAGATTCTTATTTGCAGATTTGATTTTTTTCGTGTGAACAAGAATTTACGCGCCAGGCGTGTCATGCTCATCAGGCGCGAGGATCGAGGAAACCGAGATTGCGGTTCGACAGGGAATGTGTAGGAGAATTCTCGAAATGCTTCTCTGTTCCGACAAAGTCGGGAAAGTACCGTAACAGTACAATTATTAGAAAAACCGAAATATCTTAGGCAAAAAACTTTGATCTAGGTATCTATTGCTTTCAATCAATGTCAACATGATGTAGTTACGAACTCATACTTCTAAATAGTACCTGTGATCTTCACCTGATGCATATCGGAATTTAAAAAGGCGTAATTTAAATGTTGACATCCTTGAAACTTTAGGAAAGTACTCAGCACTACTAGGCCTTCAAAATGATGTGTCGGATGACCATCCTTCCCATTTTATAAGACTTGACGCTGTCAATCAGAAAGTAGTCTTTTAATACCGTAATCTTTCGCTCCAAATTTTAGACGCACACTGTATAAGAAAGATATGGTCATGTATTTGCCTAGTAAGTAGTACAAAAGGAAATATTCTGGTACCCCGCTAGAGAGGTCAAAATCGAGGGGTGTCGCACCCTTATTGGCAGCGGGGTTGCATTTGTTAGGGTATATCACACGGCATTGATCGAAATATTATAGTATTAGATGATTATATCAGCAAAATGGAAGCAATATTTTAGGAAATGAGCAAATATAGGTTTATATTAATTCCGAAATCGACAGCAGGACATTTTCGGGTCGCGATAAACCTCTCGTTTTTTCCCAAGTTATGATTTTCGGTACTGGATTTCAACGAGGGAGAATATAATTTTCATCAATGCACTGTAGTCAGAGTACAAAATATACTTATTTATACCGTGCTGTAGTTGTTTTTTTAATCCCAAAACTTCTTTAGGGACCCTCATTCGGGTATTTTTTACGATAATATTTTTTTTCACAAAAACGGATCATTGTTTTTGACGATCCGAGTTTCTTTCAGGGTTATTACGTCACGACATGTCCGATTTTTCAAAATTTTTCTTTAAGACACGATAAATGTCGAAAAAATTAATTCATTTTCATGACATTTTCGGGACACGTTCCCTTTGACGGTCGTTCGAACTTTGTTGAAATTGGCGAGAATCAAAAAGTACTATTTTTTTGGGCGTGTAAATTTTTGGAAATGAGGTCAGTTTGGATCGTTCTAGCAGATAAAAAGTAGCGAGAACGGAAAAACTGAGACGACGCCGACGCAGACAGTTCAATAGGGAATTTCTAGGAGAAAAACACTAAATTTTTCTCTCTGTTTCGAAAATGTCGGGAAAATAGACTTTTAAGGGAAAATGTAAAATATTGATTTTAAGGTAAGGATGAAGGTTTTATTTGCAAAATGCCACTTTACAAATAATGATGCATTTTATACAGGGTGAGCTAGTTGAATTTAAACTCGCCATTTCGAGGTTTGACACGACACGTCACAACATAATATTTTATTACTGGAAAATCAAATAATTTGGAGCAACCAAACTTACGCACATTAAAGAGGGTTCCCAGTACAACATAGCAGAAAATCGTATTGATACGCGATTGAAAATGCCGAATTGGTGATTTTTTCGATTTTCAGTTTGAAAAAACTACTTTAATTGTACGTACCAGCCAACGCATAGCTATTTTGAAAAAACGATCCCAGATTTCACGGTATATCTGCGATAAAATAAGTTCTTTATCAAATTTTCGTAAATGCTATTTCTTATACAGTTTTTGATGCCATTTGCAGTTTTCAGTTCTGTCGTGTGATTATTTCTTTTCTTAACGCTTAGAGGGGCTATACAATGCTATACCATGAATAATTTTTGGGACTTTGCAAACAGTGGAAATATACTAAAGATATTCACTTATATCTGGATCACCTTGTACAAATTCTTTCCAGTAATTATTTCCTTCATCTCTTTGTATGCAGAATCTCAAGCTTCATAGCAAAAATCTTCGTTTGCACAACAATTATAAGAAACTTAGGTTTACTTTCTGCTTGACAACCCTAATGCGGATTTAATGGCAGCAAATTGTGTCGTTTTCACGTTAACGTTACATTCATTGAGTTCAGCGATGTGTTAAAAACGGAAAACGTTGTAAAATGCACCGGGGTTTTTCTATTGTTTAAATTCCTAATCAGCGCGATGCATTTTCAAAATGTTTATTCGATTTAAGACTATGGAAAAATACGCATTTCGCAATTTTTCCTTCAGTTGATGGCTGATTGCATGCCTTCATCTGACTCGCTCATTCGAGAATACTTTTGATTCCTTACATTATAGAAATTTATAGTAGACTGTAGAATTATAATAGATTGATGGTGTTCAAGATTTCCTTAGAATGGACTTTGTTCATATTTAAAATAAAATATAAAATCTGTTCTTTTACTTCTTCTAATAGGAATTAACTTAACTGTCCACCGCGTTTCAGTTATTTGCCATTTTCAATGACGAATTTGGATTATCTCAAAAATCATAGGGTTACTGACACTTTGGTATGAACAAGCAACTGACAAACTTTTGGTTTGGTTAGATATTATCTAGCCCTTATTATTACCCTTGAAAATAACAAACCGTAACTCGTAGGGGAGCTAGGTAGAACGCTTTTATAGACTAATTTTGGGGTTCTGTTTGAATATAAATATTAAGATTGGAAATTTTGAAGTCTTCATCAAGGGATATCCTACCGATATGTAGGATTACAACAATGATAGATAAGAAAAAACTTTTAACATGAAACTGTCTGCCCTACATTCTAAAATTGTTATTGTTAATACAAAGTGGATAAAAAGCAACTTACAAAACAACATTTTTAATGGGTCACTTTTTATCAAGCTTTTCTTAATATTTACTTCTGAACAAGTACATTTGGGCTTTCTTATACTATTCATCAGGAAATGCCTAGAGGTACATGGAATGTGTAATTTAAACCCGTCTACCCTCGAAATGAGACAGCACTTTCAAGTATATGTAACTTTAAGATTTAGCGAATTTTTAAAATCGTTTTTCTAGCATTGAACACCTTAAACTTTCCTGAACCTTTTAGAATTTCATGGACATGAACACAAAATGCAAGAGGTCAAAAAGGTAGTCACAAATTTTACCAATGAAAATAAGCTCCCAAATTTATAAAGCGAGATATATAGTATTTTGAAAATCTGAGACCAAGTCAATGTTAAGAAATTTGTTTATAAAGTAGTACATTTTGGACTATTAAGAAATAAGAACTTTTGAGTTAGATGTTATTATAGCTTTTTCACTAAAGGGTATTAATTTCCCTAACTTATTCATAAAGTACTTATAATAATATAATAATAATATATAGCTTCTTCATTTTTACAGGAGGTGTCAGTTAAATTAAGTAGTTCCAGTAATATCTAATGTTCTAACCGTGTTAGCTGCTAAGACACTGATTGTTAATACATGGAAGGAATGCCATATCGAAGTATTGATTCTATTGGCATGATTTTTAATAATGCTTTAGTATTTTAGAGCTTTGAAAAGTTATACCTAATATTATGTATGTAGATGTAATGTTTGAATTTTTACGAGAATCTTAAATATCGATTGTTAACTAAAAATTACCAAAAAAAAATGTTATTTTTTAAAGAAGCTTATAGTTGAGCTTAGTAAAAATAGCAGCAACTTCTTGATGTAAATGACAACGCAAGTATGCGAATTCTTTGGAGAATTTAAAAAAATTGTTGTAACGGTCAAAAAATGGCCATATACTTCATCACTAATTAACGTAAAATTTCACCTACTGTTCTGCTATTTAAATTTTAGATTGAATTTTCGTTCAGCATTCGGTGAAAGAATGAGTTATTTTTTTTTTTAATGAGAGACGTTTAAATATTGATTAATTTTCAAAATGAGAATGGTATTATTCTCATATATTGATAATAGTACATAGTACATTAATACTTCTCCAATTAATTCCGGGTAAAATCCAGCAATTTACATCTACATCCTACTTCTCTTTGTACTGACCTGGCAGTCTGTTTTGACAATATCCATTTAAGTCGTTGCCCTACAGATATGGTGAAGGGCATATGCTTAAATTTCTAATATTAAGTGGATTTAAGTGGCTTGAACTCAAATTTTGTTTTGATGATATGCTGGTCGACAAACACCTTCGATTGACAAGTCATAGTAATTATCGTTGTCAACCTTTTTTCTGAAAGTTTTCCTTTTATCATAGGACGGGGACGATATACTTGATCATTGATTAAAGTTCAATTTCACCTACTATTCAGCTATTTATATTTTAAATTAATTTTCGTTCATCACCAAGAATAAGTTAAATGAACTTGTTAATGGTCTTGTCATATATTTATCATAGCACTTATACATATTAATAATTTTCCAATTAATTTCGTGTAAAATCTAATAATTTACATCTACATTTGGTTGTAGTGATCTGATCTTCTGATTTGACAATATCCTTTTACTCCATTGTCCTCCAGAAAGGGTAAAAAGGGTCACGCATGTGACTATTATCATTAAAAGTAAATGTTTGATATTAAGTGGGTTTCAGGAGCTTGGACTCCCATTTTGTCTTCAAAACCAAAAGGCAATGGTGCAATATGAACAAAAAGATAAAATTTGAACGAATACTATACTTGATGATGTTTACTGAATTTAATATTGCATCAACAATACAGGGATAGCCAAAGGTCTGCAATAAAATTCACATTTTTTGAGCGAGCAATGTTTTCAAAAAATGCTGAAGCACGGTAACTGATTTTGATTTTTTCACATTTTTTGGTTAAATAAAAAAAAATTCCACCCCCTTAACCCCCAGTTGCCGCAACTAAACTATTAATTCTATTCACATGTGATTTAATGCCGCAAATGCTGAAAATGTTCTCCATTTACTGTCTGACGGTCTCCTAGGCGATAGTAAAAACCGTCCACAGCATTACGAATGATTTCAGGTGGTATATTACGTATCTCCGCCGTGATTCTAAAATTGGCCGGTCTATCCTGATAAACTTTCTTTAAAATATCCCCAAAGAAAGTAATCTAGGGGCGTTAACTCGGGGGATCTTGGTGGCTATTCAATTGTACCGCGTCTCCCAATCCAACGATTTGGATACATTTATCTAAGTACCTACCTGCGAACATTAATACCAAAATGTGGAAGAGCGCAATCTGGCTGGAACTAAATTCTTTCATAATGTAGGTATATCTGGATCTATTCTATGAGGAAAAATTTGAGCTAGCGCAAGTCTCAGTTCGAATGTTAAGAAGCCTTGGGCCGTATGATTTTCTTCAAAAAAAATGGACCCAAAATTCTATTGTTGATAATACCTGCCCATACATTAGCTTTTTGAGGACGCTGTGCAAGCGCTTCTGATAGCCAGTGTGGATTTTCCTGAGACCAAAAGCGATAATTGTGCCTATTAACCACTCCATTTAAATGGAATGTGGCCTTATCCGAAAAAATTAAATCCAGTGGAAAGTCATAGTTGTCGTCACACCAACTCATCGTTTCCTCACAAAATTCCAATCGCCTTTCATAATCGTCTTAACTCTTGATCAAGGCATGGATGTTATTTTTCTTTTTTCTGAAAACCTTTTTCTTTTTCTAAAAACCTTCAAATTGTAATTCGAGGAATTCCTGAATACGGGCCGATGAAACCGTTGAAGGATGAGGATTTTCATCAATTTGTAATGCTATGTCCACTTTTTTATCGTCATCCAAAGCAACTGTCCGATCAGATTTGGGCAAATCACCTACTGTGTTCCTCAAATTTGTGAAATATTTTACTACCTGTCCCTTGTGAGATTTGGTTTTCGGGATATTTTGCATTAAATAAATCACACACTTCACGTTAACTTCTTATTTTGTCTCCACATCCAAGTAATATCAAAATTTCGATAAGCTGCTTTTCGGACAATACCATTGTGATTTAAAAATTTTGGTTTTTGATACGATACTAATATTCAGACTTCCGATTTACAACTAGAGTAAAAGCCTGAACAGCCTAGTAGATGCAACAATTAACAACAATAATAATGCTTCAAATTCTTTATCTGTTATTAATTTTTCCAATAGTCCTTCACTACAGTAGTTATTTTATAAGGCCCTAAAATCCTGGTTATTGTAAGGATAAAACTTGTTTACTTGGTATGGTGGAGATTTCATTTTTCATGAGCTTTTCAACGAGCCCCCACAAGGTAGGTTTTCATTTGAAAAAAAAGTGGGGGTATCTGGGGATTAGGGGGTTGGGACTTTTTTTAAATTTAACCAAAAAATGTGAAGAACTCAATATTAGTTACCGTGTTTCAGCGTGTTTTGAAAACATTGCTTGCGCAAGTGATATGAATTTTATTCCAGACCTTTGACCATCCCTGTATAGCTATAAATAAGTAAGTTTAGAGTAAAGGTTCCTGAGAAAATAAAACCAAATATATTTTTTATATATTAATATCAATTTATTGAAATACTTTCCCATATAGACACTGTTTTATACCTATAGAGCTATAGAAAAATATACCATTACAGCAGGGTACTGTATGTTTCTATGGTATGGTGTAGCGTATAGTAAGTTTATATTACCGAAAGTACAACGTTACAGACTTTTATTTTGGAGTCAAATTTTGAAGTGGTTCTTCAGAACAACTTTTTAAGGTAATTATTTGAAATTGTACCGAGTGTTTCACTATAAATGGACTCCCCCTTTAACTTTCTCAATTGGCGTTTTAGTAAAAAACCGTTTTGTACAAAAAATAAAGGGGATGATGTGAAGTTTTTTATGGCATAGCACTGTTGTATACAGGGTGTCCCAGAAATGCGGGATTAAACAAAGTTATATTTTTTAAATAGAACACACTATATATTATTGCATATTTAGGTTTTGCGGAGAATTCTAGACATATTTCATAAATAATGTCCTATACCTATCTGTTACTGTTTTTGAAGTATTGACAGTTGAAAATCGACCATGTACCAAGTTTGACAGCCTGTAAAATCTAAACGGCTAAGGATAGAACAAAATGGTTTGCACTTTCCTATCTTGGTTTGTCATAAGCTATCACTTGACACTATTTTTTTATTTAACCAGAGGTTAAGAAATTCCGGTTAAATTTAACCTCTGGTTAAATCTAAAATTAGTGTCAAACGATAGCTTATGAAAAACCAAGATAGGAAAGTGCAAACCATCTAGCTCTATCTTTAGCCGTTTAGATTTTACAGGCTGTCAAACTTGGTAAATGGTCGATTTTCAACTGTCAATATTTCAAAAGCAGTAACAGATAGGTATAGGACATTATTTATGAAATATGTCTAGAATTCTCCGCAAAATCCAAATATGCAATAATATATAGGGTGTTCCATTAAAAATATATAACTTTGTTTAATCCCGCATTTATGGGACACCCTGTATACAACACTACTATGCCATAAAAAACTTTACTTCATCTCCTTTATTTTTTGTATCGAACGTTTTTTTCTAAAATGTCAGTTGAGAAAGTTCAAGGGGGGGTCCATTTATAGTATTGAGAAGTAAGCCATTATTTACCGAGCACTTTTATCTCCTGAGGCGCGTAGCGCCGAAGGACATAATGTGCGAGGTTAATAATGGCCTTCTCAACCGAGGTATATATAGAATTTTTTTACTACGAACACTGATATATTACCATATTTTATTCGATTTGATGTTTATATTAGTCATTTTCCACTTATTTTTCAAATAGTTCGCAATATCAGGTAGCCTGGAAGTTCAGTTGTCTAACTGATAGAATGAATTTAATTTTAAATGTCATTGTACCTTCTTTCCATCTAAATTTTGACAAAATCGCATTATTAATAAGAATACTATGTGAAGTTATGAAAAGTGAGTCATACTGTATATATATTTTTTTACTAATAGCTCTGATACAATCCTTATCATTATTTGAATTGATTAGATTTTGAAATTAATCATTTCCTACTCATTTTTCAAATAATCCGAAATGACAACTAGTTGTCAAACTAACAAGTTGAAACTTAAATGACATTTTCCGTTTCATTATTGACCTAGGTTTTTTTTAATATTATTATTTACCTAGGGCGAGAAATGTTACTTCTCATTTGAGGAATGCAGTAAATAATGGTGATTTATCATGTTAGTAGTAAAAAATAGTATATTATATACCTAGGTTGAGAAGTAAGCCATTATTTACCGAGCACTTTTATATCCTGAGGCGCATAGCGCCGAAGGATATATTGTGCGAGGTTAATAATGACCTTCTCAACCGAGGTATATATTAGTTATTTGTGTATTTAGAGCGCAAAGTAACGGATTGCCGCTTGAGAAAGAATGTTACTGCGCGACGCGTACCGGAGCGCAGTAATCTTTCGAAAACGGCAATCTTACTTTGCGCTCGAAAAACACACAGAACTTTTTCTACAGCCGCATTTTTTAAAATTAAATCCACATTTTTCTCTATACTTATTCTGAAATTTGCAAATGACTGTCAGTTTTGACATATTATATTCGGGCTTTGGGCATATTTAGAACAGAAGTGCCAGCAACAAACTGTAACAAACGCATGACTGTCATTTATTTATCTTCGGTTTCCATGACCATGCATAGCACACTCGACGGAAAAAGTGAGATTTTTCTTTTCCATGTTCGCGCTAGAGCGCAAAATAAGGATACACGGCATTCGACGATTTTGCGATTTCATTTGAATTTAGCAATTAGTTATTTTGCGCGCGGTTGTAGAAAAAGAATTTTTTTTACTACTAACACTGATATATTACTATATTCGATTCGATTTGATTTTTATATTAGTCATTTTCTACTTATTTTTCAAAGAGTTCGAAATATCAGGTAGCCTGGAAGTTCAGTTGTCTAACTGACAGAATGAATTTAATAATCTTCTGACAGCTCCATACATACAAAGTACCTTCTTTCCATCTAAATTGTGACAAAATCGTATTATTAATAAGAATACTATGGGGAGTCATGAAAAGTGAGTCATACTGTATATAATTTTTTTACTAATAGCACTGATAACAATCCTTATCATTATTTGAATTGATTAGATTTTGATATTAATCATTTCCTACTCATTTTTCAAATAATCCGAAATGACAACTAGTTGTCAAACTAACAAGTTGAACCTTAAATGACATTTTCCGTTTCATTATTGACCTAGGTTTTTTTTAATATTATTATTTACCTAGGGTGAGAAATGTTGCTTCTCATTTGAGGATTGGAGTAAATAATGGTGATTTATCATGTCAGTAGTAAAAAATAGTATATTATATACCTAGGTTGAGAAGTAAGCCATTATTTACCGAGCACTTTTATATCCTGAGGCGCGTAGCGCCGAAGGATATAATGTGCGAGGTTAATAATGGCCTTCTCAACCGAGGTATATATAGAATTTTTTTTACTACTAACACTGATATATTACCATATTTGATTCGATTTGATTTTTATATTAGTTATTTTCTACTTATTTTTCAAATAGTTCGAAATATCAAGTAGCCTGGAAGTTCAGTTGTCTAACTGACAGATATCGTAACAAGAAGCGTTTTTTCGCGAGCTAAGCTAACTACAATTAACCACGGCATACTACAGGATACTACTTTGTTTTCACGAGGATTAATTTAATTGTGGTAAGTGAGGGGAAGTTTCGTGACGTCACTATTACATCATCATTTTTCAACTACGGCTTACTACAACTTACATACGTGACGAGGTGTGGTACTCGAGGTTTCATGGAGTCATGGCGGATTAATTTTGAAACGTTAAACATGTGAAATGTTTCTTTTTCCATTCTGAACAAGTTTGTAAATTATACGTTCATGAAATTCTTCTATAGAAGCCTCATACGCATCGGAATTCCTACACAAATGTGCCCCAAATGGGATTTGGGCAGCATAAAGTATCCTGAACATATTCATCGAAAAACTACCATTAGTTTGCTTATCTCCAGAGGCCACCATTCTGTCATTAAAATATGAGTAAACGTTCTGCACTGATCAAACTGATCATTTTCAAATAAATATGCAAAATATCTATATTCTTTTCTAGCAATGCAAGATCTAACTACGGTATTTTGGCGAAGACAGAAGCAGACAGTACAATTTGTGGTGGGGTGCCCGCTTGGCACTTACTTCAGTATTATTTGTAGTTAACTGTGGTTACTCGCCAAAAAACGCTAATAATCTCCTGACAGCTCCATACATACAAAGTACCTTCTTTCCATCTAAATTTTGACAAAATCGCATTATTAATAAGAATATTATGGGGAGTCATGAAAAGTGAGTCATACTGTATATAATTTTTTTACTAATAGCACTGATACAATCCTTATCATTATTTGAATTGATTATATTTTGAAATTAATCATTTCCTACTCATTTTTCAAATAATCCGAAATGACAACTAGTTGTCAAACTAACAAGTTTGACATTTTGACATTTTCCGTTTCCGTTTCATTATTGACCTAGGTTTTTTTTAATATTATTATTTACCTAGGGTGAGAAATGTTACTTCTCATTTGAGGAATGGAGTAAATAATGGTGATTTATCATGTTAGTAGTAAAAAAAAGATATTACAGCTAGCCGTTACCTGTAATTCATATATATATTTTTTTGTCATACGCTCCCAAAAATAGCTATTTTACGGACTCATTTGAGTCCGTAAAATGCTTCTTTTTAGGCCTAGTCCCTAAAAGTCGTCATGGCAACCTTTACGGACTATTACAAAATTCCTGAATATGTCTAAATGTCAAAAATTTCGAATGACATGACAAAATTCTCAAATAGTTGCTGCCATATCAAATTCTAAGCTAACTTTGTCGTACATTATGATTTCAAAAATTATGGTAAATTTGCAAATTTAGGCGTTCTGAAGAATTGCAAAAAGCGCATAAATAAAAATTAAATTTTGGGAGCGTATGACAAAAAATAGTGTTTGTCACACGTACCTAAATGAAGTTTTTCAGGACTCATCTGCTATTCCGGACTCGGCTAATGCCTCGTCCGGAAACAGCGATGATTCGTCCTGAAAAACTCCATTTTAGGTACTTGTAACAAAAATAACTATTATTTCATAAAGCTTAATTTTGACATAAAAATTATCGACTTAGCAATGAAATTTAGTATCAAAGTAGATTACGTGAGAGGAACTATGAAAAGTCCAGCATTTTTAACGACATATATCACTGCTGCAAAATGTCTCCAGTTTTTGAGCAAAGCCAAGCCTATATTATACGGAGTACAATAGGAATTATAAAGGAAAATCATACCTACAATTTATTCCAGCCTATTTCTGATGCATACCTGTGTCTGTTCATAGGAAGACAAATCGTTTTCTATGATAATTTTAAATGGATTTCAGGTTGATATAAGTTTTTGTAGGGTTAATGCTTCTGCCATGCTTACTTTTTTGGTTTATCCGAAAAAGTTTAATTTTTGTTTTGTAATTATTCGGGTCCCGCTTCTGTATGCGTTTCATGTTCCATGTTGCGAGGAAATTAGTGTTTTATTGTAGATATTTTACATTACTTTATTAAGGCATTTATTCACTTCTGCGACTGCGCCCAAACGCTAGTAGGGTGTGATTGAATATCTATGTCATGTCGCTCGCCTTCTTTCCTTTCGGTTAGTCATTTACTACCTCGCATAAGGGTGCAGGTAAGTCAGCATTCTTTTTGTTCTATGTTAATTTTTTATTTTAAGCTGTTTTACTACAAGTTATTTGGTTAGTAAATGTTTAGGCATACTATAAATGCCACGTTTCAAGCTTAACTTGGAAGTCAAAACGAGCTTATCCAATATTTGCTTAAACTCTTTTAAATTTATAGTTTTCTATGTGAATTTATATAATGCGTTTATTTTGGTCTTGAACAAATTCAATGGCGTCACCCAAAAAATAAACTGGAAAGAATCTGAATCAACAGAACGACAATAATAATAAATCAATATTATTAAAATGAAAATAAATGGAAAGTGTAAAATATGAATCTTTAATGGGAAACTCTAGGCTAAGTGGAAATAAATTTGTTTTTGTTTTAATTATGTAATATAAAGATTTTATACAAATAATTTTACAAAATTGATGTTGACTCTAATGTAACAATTAAAATCATTGACATGTTGATAATTCTGAAAAATTAATAAATAAATAAATCTATTGAGGGTTCAAGTTTTATTTTTTTTTCTTTTGAATTGGTGGTTTAACGTATCATGTGTGAAACTAAGAATATTTACTCTTACTGGATGCATTTTCGGGTTTTTCTATTTATAAAACATTTTTCTGTTTCGTGGTTTCATCTGAGGTGATATGACGATGTTAAGAAGCTAGAATTTTGAATTCTATCAACTTGCATTTAAGGCAGGACGCTTATTTAACTCTTGAAAGTTGTGCGAGAGCTAGAACTTTTTAGAACTCCTAATTATTTATTTTAGAGGGCTGCTTAAATAACCATGTTTTTCGTACTTACCGTTTTTGGTTTCAAAGCATCAGCTGCCTAGTTGACGGCGGCATGCCCTAAAAGAAGATATTGTTTCTATTTTGCCAACTATAAGGAGAGTCGAACAGAGCTTCTTTTCGACCCTACAATAATTATTGTTGTTGGTTGTTGGATATTAACAAAATTGTTCAGGCCAAGGCCCACGTTAGCAAAAAGTGTGACGCTGCGCCGCCTTGAAAGTATTAATACTAGTACTAGTACTTGCGAAATCATAAGATGACCAAAAGAGAAAGAATATTTTTTCTTCTATTAAAAAAACTTTCGAAATAGAAAAAATAGTATAAAATAAACGGTTTAAAAGACATTTAGCGCACTCGCACGTTAGAAGTTGTTTCCTAATTTCGTGGTTTTTTTGAAACTAATATCTTAATATACTGTTAACTTGGTAGCATTTTTTTCTAGAATTTTGAGCCCTTTTATGTCACAAACTACACTAACAATCCTGGTGTGCTTTAGAAAAACTTAGCAAAGCTCAGATCTGTTTAAGATCATTTAAAAAATGATTTAAATCAAACATCAAAGATACTTTTCATTTGGACAAACGATTTAAATTAAAGATCGTTTTGTATATAAAGAAAGATTTAAATAATAAATATTTTTTATATTTAAATCTTTTTTACATTTTAAATCATTTTAGGAAATATTTAAATCTTTTCAAAAGATTGGAATCATTTGGTTGGTTATGTACAACGAACTGGCGTCGTTGGTTATGTACCATTAAAAACCCCTTAGAGCGTAATCAAAATGATATTTATATAAATTAAGTGAAAAAAAAAGCAAAAATGTGACGTCACCCAATCTAAATTTAAAAAAAAATACAATCCTCAATAGGTACGTCAAAATAACATACGAAAACCAAATTAAAATGTTATTTAAACCTTGTTTTTTTTTTTTATGGAATTTTTGACACATTGTCGAATGTTTAAACGCCATTAGCATTCACATAATTGGTAACTTTGCACTTCTTATTCTCTTAGCCGATTATATTAATTAAAACGAAAACACTAACAACATCAAACATACAAAATAGCTCATTACGTGCATGCTAGCAGCGTTTAAATATTTGACAATGTGTCAAAAATTCCATTAAAAAACAAGGTTAATTTTTTTTGACAATTACTTTTTGATAAAATCAATTTGAAATTTGACAAAATCCTATTATTTCAATTATCTTTTTTTATATATTTTTTATTTGAATTTTTCCTAGAAATATTTTTCTGGCGGAAAAATCTATTTTACTTTTTAGCTAGGTTTTTTATGGTATTTTGCTTGCGTTTTACAGAGTGATTACTTCTAAGGGGTTTGTTTATGACGCAGAAACTTTCATCGAAATTATCGGGAATATATATTTTTAAGAAATCAATAATACAAAAGTTTCCCATATAGTCAATATATATTTAAAAAAGGAAATTAAGTAACACGCATTAAAAAAATTTCATTACAAAATACAAAATAAACATAGAACTAAAACACTTGGGATGTATTTATTGCTGTATTTTATTATAGTTAAAGGATTTAAATTTTTTTGAAGATTTAAATCTTTTTACTGATTTAAATCCTTATAGAAAGATTTAAATACTATTTTTAAATCAAAAATCAAAGATACTTTTCAGAAAGAATTAAATCATAAATTAAAAATCACTTTCAGAAAAAGTATTTAAACTCAGAGTATTTAAATCAAAAAATTTATTTAAATCACAAAAATGATTTAAATCTCACTGATGGTGATAGCTCTGGAAGGCTTTATCGGTGTAGCTTATTTTTTTGCTCGTTCGATGTCCATAAGCTAGACATTTAATCCTGCTCCATTTCCATGGCATTAACCATGGAAATGGAGCAGGATTAAATGTCTAGCTCTGAAATATTCTCTAGGGAAGCAAGATGTCTTCTATAAGCCATTTATTGCTTTCCTGTTCCTGGAGAACTTGAAGACAAGCTTTACTTTTTTAATAATGTCTATCAAAAAGAACCTTATTTAATTAATTGCATAATATATCTTAATTTTCTAGTATTGTCTATCTAGCATTACTGCCTTTTCGATATTATTTGTTGGTTTTGGTTATAGAACACAATATTATATGTTATCGCACTACTCACGTATTATTACTTACGTTGTTAAACATTACCATCGCCTTATTTAAGTTTCTAATTTTGTTTACTCTAAAATGTCATCTGGTATCAATATCACCGGAAATCTGATAAATATTGTTTGATGTAATGCGTCAAATGACTTTGTTTGCTTTGAGAGCTCCTGCATATTATTAAACTAGATAACGAGCTATTTTTGGATATCGGTTATAACGTTCCTCCTAATTTTTGACGATTTTTATATGTGCAAATTATTCTCGTGCCATGGATACAAGGGTACCACTTTTCAAAGTTGCGCCGCAACCCCGTAGCTCAGTTATTATTAAATTGATTTATTGTATTTATTGATGTACTTATATTTATATGAATCTTATAGCCACGTGTCCCGACGTTTCCTTAAGCGAACATTAACAAAGATAAGTGAGGCTTACAATTTTACTATTTGCACTGACCAAAAAAGAGACATACTTTGTTAAGTATGGATTACCCTGCTCCAGGCTCCCTAGGACTTCTGGCGTTTTGACAAAATTAGGAAATAATCTTGCAATAGATCTTGATATTTTTGCCACTATTCTTGATGCTGTCAAAGGATCCATGCCTAAAAAATCTCTTACTGAGCTTATGGTCTGAACTAGCAGAGTACACAATAACTGATTGATGGGAGTGACGCTGTTGTTTCTGAAATAAATATGTTGTATTAGGTATGATGTCAAACTTTTTGAAAAGATCTTTTAATTTTATATTTTCTAGATGCAATAAAATAATATAATATTAAAACATATCAAATATCCATCTTGAATCTTTGGTATTTGATGGTAGTTGAGTGTATTCAATTCAATAGGTCTTGTTGGTTTAGTGATTTCCCAGACATGGGCATATCTGTTCTTAAAAAATGGGACCTTTCGGCCGCCAAATTCGTATAGCTTAGCAAATTCACGCTTAAGCTGCTCTTAAATTGCGGTGCATCAATTTACCAAATTTTAAGCTTCGCTTTAAATCGTCGGTGCACGTCGCTATTAAAGGTAATAAAAAGAACGTACACAGATTCGATTTAGTAAGGCGTACAAATTTATGGGGCAGAAATAAGGTCACTTTTCAGGTAAATTATTATTAGTAACAAATAAATACGGATATTACGTAAACATCATTACTTTTACATTACACTTGTTGTGTGGTCACTATCTTATCAGCATTCTTAAAAACTCCGTTATACAGGATTGCAATAAAGTGCATGGTTTTAGAGGTGAAGGCATGAGAATACCACTTTTTGACGGGGTGAAATTATTTGCCTATTTTTCAGACCTAGTGTTTTAACAGCTCGAAAAAAAAATTTGTTTTATCGAAAAAGAACCGGGTTTTTTCCGTCATCGAAATATGGAGAAAATATTTTTTTTTAATTCTGTATAAAAAAAAAACAGAACTGTAGCAAACAAAAATAGATGTTACTACAAAAAAAAAACAGAAACTAATAGGAATTTTAAAATAGGAAAGTTTAACATACTGAACTCTGGCAAAAACACAAAACATACAAAGTAAATAAAATAATAACAACAGAAATCTATGATATTCTTCTTATACAAAAACAAAATAAAATTATATAAAAATATCAAATCTTTTCAAAAGCCACGACGTTAATCTAACAACAAAAATAAGAATGCCTCGCTGTCATGTGTTCCCAGTGTTGCTTTGTGGAGCAGAATCATGGACGCTCACTCAATACTCCATAGAAAAGCTTGAGGCATTTGAGATGTGGCTATACCGACGATACATAAAATACCTTGGACGGCTCACGTTACAAATGTGAGAGTGCTCGAGAGAGTGAATAAAAATATGGAGATCGTAAAGACGATTAAGACTAGGAAGCTCGAGTACTTGAGTCACATAATGTTATGAGCTCCCACAGCTGGTTCTCCAGGGGAGAGTCTTAGGACGGAGGGGACCTGGCAGGAGGAGAATCTCTTGGCTAAGAAATTTAAAAACTTGGTTTAGTACTACAACAACCGGCCTTTTCAGGGCAGCCGCTTCAAAAGTTCAAATTGCCATAATGATCGCTAATATCCGTTAATGGATGAGCACTCAAAGAAGAAGAAGATAGTTAATTAATATAAATTGCTTATAAAACGTTACATTTTCCTTCTTCGGTGTCGAAATCATGATCTCCTTTCTACCCATCATACATTAAGAACACTTTTAGTAACCCAAACTACATATTTCTTAGTAAAAAATTACTCAAAGCATTGCAACAGCGTCTGTTATGTTACGTGTTTTTTATGCGATACAAATGTGGGAAAAGAGGGATCTAAATCAACTTTTTACCAGGCTTCGTAGAATGATTTTGTTTTCTGGTTTTTTAATTATTGGTCAAGCTAACAGCATATTTTCACTATCATCCCTGGCATTACCGTCAGAAATATCTTCACGGGTTTCTTCGATTTTATCAGTTGATATTCTTGATTGCGGGTTTCCATCGGATAACCCCAGTATTCCGACAATGAAACACTGGGAATATAAGGGCGTGTTCCAATATTGAAACGCTGGCTGGTAAAAACGGATTATTTCCGGAATAAAGTGTGTTGCTTATGTTAAAACTACTATACAGAATTTTGAAATATTCCATGATATAATGATATGCGAAATTGATATTTGTTTCCATTGTAGCCGGTAAAGTAGATTGCAGTAAACAGCCTTGAAATTTTGAAAATTCATACAATTTAAATCTCGATATTGGCATTCGTTTCCATTTTGGCATGAAGTAAGATGAATTATCGTACTTTGAGCCGTGCCAATCAGGTAAACGTATGTTTAAATTTTAATGTAAGTGGTTTACTAAAACAATACCCTTAAGGTAAAAACTTCATTATTTGACTGTTTCGTTCCAACATGAGTTGGCGATTCATATTAAATAATTATTATTAAAAGGCAATATAATAATCTTATATTAATATTGGAACGGAAGCTTTAGTCATAGCCGAAAAAAATCGGCTATGCATCAGCAGTTATAACTGTAAGTGATATCGTAAAAATAACATGTCGCATTGATGTAGAGAGCCCCTAAAATTACTTTAGTGCTGCAGACGGCGACACACTTTCACGCAGTGCAGTATAAAGTCTTATGGTGGTGAACGTGGTGACATGCATATTAACAACCATGCACTCGCAAGTGCATAATAATTATTATCAATTGCGAAAAGGCCGTAAGGTTGACTGAATCATCACTTTCTACAGGATACTTTTTTATGTCAGCACATATATCTGCATATATATTTGTTTATTATTATATAGAGTTCCCTTCAGTATAAGTTTCCTTATAATTTGAAATGGATTTAGATTAGATACTGTACATGACATACACATGCAGGTTATTTCCCAGGTATAGATATGAAAATATATCGAAAATTAACTGGGAGTGTCAATAATAAATGAGTAACTTGCATGCTTGTTTACGATTGCAATATGATAAGGAAAAGTATCTCATTCTATTGGGTTTTTGGATTCCCTTACAATTTTGAACGTTGCTAAGGCAACATTCGTAAACTGCAAAGGAATGAGTTCATTCATTTATAGCTATGCGATTAAATATATTGCTTCAGTTTTATATTATATATAACATTTTAATAACCACTATATTAATAGTAATACAACTAAAAAGTATGATGTAATATCTGCAAACTGCCAGAAAAGTAGTTTTTTCCTACGACCTCGCGTTTTTGCTCACTTAGCCGCACGTATTTTAGTTTTGAAAACGTCACTTTGTCAGACTAGTGCGGGAAATCTTTCCCGGGGGGTATTAGTACACTGCGACCTGTATAGACCCCCTTCCTTGGTGCTTCCGTTGATGTGATTCTGAATCAGAATACCTCTCTGGCTTCGGTGCTTTGATAAAAGCAAGTAGTCTGGATGGTTCTATGGATGGATGTTCCTCCTGTTCGACGATGCAGCACCCGTAGCAAGCGCCTAGCACTCCGTGAGAAGGTGTTCCGGGGTTTCTTCCCCCTCTTCACAGAACCGGCAACTGTCTTCGTTTTCAATTTTTATTCTCTCCAGGTGTCTTCTCAACCAGCAGGCGAGGATGCGTAGATTGTTCTTACTCGATGTTATTTGATCTTCCTGGGTGAGGGGGTCCTAGAAACATATTTGACTGCCTAAGACGTTTCCATATACTGATTCATTTGGTGCACTCTTCTTTCCTGAACTCTTCCTTGTAGGTGTGCACCCCTATGCCACAGAAGGGTATCGATCCAAAATTGGTCTACCTTTTCGATGCCTTCTATCCCAGCATGCCTTGGTATCCATTGAAGGGATAGTTTGTTATTCTTGCCTAGTTCGTTTAGCCTATCTAGGCATTCCATACTATTCTGGAACTGATTGTTGGTGAGCTCAGCGCTTTGATGGCTGCTTGACTGTCCGAGAAGATGACAATTTCAAACCTTAAAAACTCTATAATGAAAGTTCACACCAACTTAGGTTTTAAATGTGTTTTTGATTAACATATTGGTTGATAGTTATATTAGGACAGTTATTTAAAATGATTGGTGTATCAAAAATATTTTGTATTAAGGCAGATGACGAGATGTCTGTTCTAGTAGGTATTTCTTAATGAACTTTTACATGTGTAGGTGGGTTAGAGAATGACATGGTAGGAGTCGAATTTTGCAAAGATTGTAAGATTTTAGATTGTATTTGTGATTTTCCAAGAGAAGATTGATCCTTCAGCTACGCTGCTAGATTTCCAATAGCCGTGATTATTTAATTGAACTGAATCTCCTCCTGTATCGATTATTAGTGTTGCAGAACTTCTTCGGAAGCAGTGTCCAGTGTATTCTTGCGAATTAGCTAAATTTATGGTACTTGCATTGGGAACTTATTCAATGTGTTGAAGCCCACGAACTCTTTGGTACATTTACCATTTAGATAGTTCACGAAATATCTGGAATTAATTTAATTCATCCCTGATGACCGAAGGTTGATCCTTTAGTTCAAGACAATGGCAAGCACCGAAAATTCCAAAAATTAGGGAAATTTTAAACTATAAATATTGGCTTTAAAAGAGCATGCAGCTTGGAAAACTTCCTAATATCGATGCCATTTTTAACTGATAATGTAGTTCTTTTACTGTTCTTAGCATTGAATAAATTGACCATAAGGTGGATCGTTTTAAACTTTTCGCCAAATACCCATAAATCCATAATTTTTTTATAAATTTGTTCATACCGGTCGTTCTTTGGATTTGGTCGATAATAATTCGGCGTAAGTCTTCTGAGCCTATATTGGTCATTTCTGAAGGAGTATTGGTGAAGTCAAACTCATTCTCAGAATAAGAACTCTTCGTGATAGACTCTCAAAAATTTTTATTATTGTTTGTATTGACTCCACTCATATTCTATCACTGGTGACGGAAACGAAGTTCTCGGTTAAGGTAAAACGTGATCAAAGAAAAAAAATCTAACTGCTCATGCGGTAAATATCTTTCCCGCACATAACTGTATGCCCGAACCCGCTCTACGTGTTCGGACCAACGTCTGACCCGTGCGGGCAAGTATCACTTTCCGCACTTGTTAGGCAAATAAGTATTTTCCTTCTTTTAATGAACATGAAACTGACTTTCTTGGGAGAAGAATATATTAAGAGGGGTGACTTTTTTTATTTTTTACATATATGTATGTACTTTATAGGATTCACTGAAGAGAAAGATTGGCTTATTAACTATTGAGCGCCACATAATTATGTCACGCTCTTTATTTTCTTATTTTATTCATTCACTTTCACCTCAGATTAGATGAAATCGAGAGTGAATATATTGGCATTCCTTTCAGTTCAGAAAATTTACTAAGGATGTGTAGGCCAGACGAGCTATTTATTTAAAAAGACGCATTGTTGACGGTACACGTCAGAAAATCTCATAGTTGTAATATAACGGTCGTTCTAGCCTACGCAAATTTTCTTAACCTAACTTTATTCACTCTCAATTTCTTCCAATCTGAGATGAAGGTAAATAAATAAAAGTAGAAAATAAAGAGCGTGGTACCCCTTGTATCTTTTTTATAAGTTTTTTATAGCCATACAAGATTTCGAAATCATATTTTTATGCAGAACACGTCCTTTTTGTCAGATTTCGGTTACAACGTTTCGGTTTAACATCGCTTAATAAAAGGCGATGTTGCCAAGTTTACTGATTTTTTTTCAGGAATAAGTTTATATTTTTTTATTCTGCAGGTGCAAAAAAAACAAGTTGAAGGTTCGAAAAATTGAAACACTGTAACTGGAATCTGACTAGATCAGCATATTTCTCGTTAAAATTGGCTCTAGAAATATTGTTTTTTACTACCGTGCGTAAAATACTCACTTTACGTTCTCTCTAAGTTTCGTATAATATACCTTTTTAATGCAGTGTAGTATGCTATACTGTGTAAAGTACCTACCCTCTTTTTATTCATGGGATTGTAGCATTCGCCTACGGCAATATTCTCATTCATAAAAAAGGGCTACTTTACACACTTATTGCATAAATATCTATTATCGATTTTAAAAAATCTTATAAATAAAAAATATAGTGCAAAACTCGCACGGAATGACCATGTTTGTATTTAATTTTTACAACGTAAGTTATCGACGTTTCTAAGCGTCTCTTGTGAACCAAATTTTCACATATTATACCGACAAAGATCGATGAATCATTAATTCAGAATTTTAAAAATATTCATCTCGTTTTATTGCTCGTTGCGTTTGTGATGTTTTGAAGTTGTTGTCAGTGGACATTCGTGATAAAAATGGTTGCGGTTCTGCTGCTTTGTGAAATGTGGTTGCTGTTATGCTGCTTTGTGATAAATATGGTTACTGTTGTGTACTTATTTGGGCAGACTTATATAATTACAATAAAAGTAGTTTGATCTGGGAAAATCTATATGATAATGGTTCCAAGCTTAATTGCCTTAAATTTAGCAGTTTTGTGCGAATTATTAACTTGAAAGAGACATTTTCAACAATTTGAAACCCTGTTACTTATTAAAAATAGTTGAAAACCGACAAGTGCGTTTACGTTATCAGACTCACTAAAAGAAAAATCGAATACAATTCATTATTAAAATAAAATACGGGATTCAATATTTAACCACTTAAAATTTACACGACATTTCCTATGGCCAGTTCGGCGTTGCACTTTTGTGGACAAAGTGAGTTGAATGTGCATCTTGGCCTTGGCATCCACTAGATTTTAGATAGCTTATTGCGCTTCGAAATTAATAAATAATCCTCGAAAAAATCATAACGAAATGATCCTAGTTTATAAGGAGTTGATTTTTGTCTAGTGATTTGCTATCTTTATTTTAATGCAATTTAATGCATTAACAATATTGAGATTGCGAAATCTTACTGGAATATATATTTTTCATTTCGTTGAACAACTTGCTGGTTGCTAGTTATATTTTTTAAAAGAATAACCTTACGAAAGATTAAATTAGCTCATTTATCAGGTATACAGTAAGTGCACAGTAAATATTGTCACACTTGTTACGCTGTTACCTTGATATACTTTTAAGTCTATTACTAATGCATTGTGAGCAAGAATTGTTGATTCGCAGAAAGTTAATTATGCATAAAATTGAAATCATAGGGCGAATAATTCAGCATTAGCGTATCCATGCAGATGCAGTGCAGCCTCTTTCCCTACATGACTTTAGGTGCCGCATTTAGTGACAAAAATGCGTCCTTTCAATACCTCCTAGTAGGAGGTAATGGTCCTTTATTGGAAGGAGACAAGTGACGTTTAGAGAGTCGACAATCTACGCTGAAAATTGAATAAAAGGAAACAAAAAAAATAAATATTTATTATCTACTGTACAGTAATTCAAATGACAGAACATGCCAGTTTATTGACTTCTGTGAGAATGCTTTGAAAAAAACATAGTAGTTTTAATTATGATTATATATTTAAAATTATGATTCTTGGGCAATTAAAACCTGTGACCAACGGTCGATCAATTTTAAACGAAGTATTATCTTTCCAATGAAGCGACTATAAAGTCCTAACTTCGACGATTCAAATTGGACGATATCAGCTTTTATAAATCAGTTGAAGTTCCCAGATTTCTAAGAGGCTGCGTAATCTTACCGAGGATGGAACGTCATGATATTTCATAATATGAATCATATTCGCAAACAATTCATACCTTTGAATATAATCCCGTTAATACTACCTTATACTCTGAGAGTTCATCAGGTACCACCTATTTTTAGCAAGATTGTCTTTGGAAACAATGCTTTTTTTGTTAATTAGTCACCAACAAGTTTCTAATAAATTAATCAACGTGTTTTTATAGTAAATAAACTTACACTAATCTATTGTGCAGACGCAAGAAATTTTTTTTCCGGATTGAATTTAGAAAGACGCCGAAAAATTGCAACATGGAAAATTTTAATGAGGTTGGTCCAAGCTTTTGTAAATACAAGAAATATTGACTTAAAAATTATCAACAGAAGCTGCAGAAAGAAGTTACTGTGCATATTTCTAATAACAATGTGTGAAGAATTCTCATTTTAGATTATTAAGGATCGTAAAAAGCATGCCAAATAAATTCCACTGATTGGCCAGCTGCGAAAACTGTAACCTGAATGTACAATAAAGATCCCATGCTAATTGTCGATGTTTTGGGAGGAATCAAGGACTCGATGCTCACGGAAGATACCGGCTTGCCGAGACACATCAAAACAACTAGTGATGAGGTTGCAAAAAGCCCTACAGCTTGGGTTACTTCGTCTGTTGAGGCGACTGAAGGTGGCTGAAGATCATTGACTGGGCGGACGCAAGGAGCCATGTCATATCCGTTACTACTAGGCCTTTCGCGTAATGCCGTGAAGTATGTCGGAGCCTCAACCGACACTGAAGGTCCAAGGGCATAAATTTTTAAGCGTAACAACAAACATTTTAAAGTTAGCCGTACGAATAATGTAAATTAATTGTAGCAATAATGACTCAATCTGAATAACTGTATCCCAGTAATTAAATTGGGGCGATTATACTATCCTTTTTTTCCCTTTGATCTTTTATTCTTTCTTCTGATCACAGTTCTGCGCAATATTTTCTTTATGCTCCTTCCTGAAGAATGCAACAATAGTTACTCCATGAGCATATTTAGTTCTTTTAAGATGAGAGGACGTTAAGGACGCCTAAAGCTATGCCAATACTAGCAACACGATTATTTGTTGGAGTCTCAGTCCATCCGCTATGTGCTAGCCATTTACCAGGATGATTTATAACCATCAATTCAATGTGTAAGGCTCCCATCATTACCAAAATTTTGTTTTCACCATGGGTGTTGGGAAAACGCCATTGAGTTTTGCTATGGCGTATACTGGCTGGACAAATGACATGGATTTTGACAAAATCTTAAAATTATTACTAGATAATTATATATTAAGGTATATAAAACATATCTAATATTGAATTTTTTGTATAAAAAAATATGATTCTTAAGTAAGTTAGTCTGTACTGATGCATAGTTTTTGATGACGCCATTACTAGTGTGGAGAGATCCAAAATTTCGGGGTCTGAGGCGATTCTTGAACCATTTGCTTTCGAGCAACAAAAATTTCGCCCAAATTTAAAACTAAATATGTTCTTAATCAGCCATGATATCGATCTCTGATTTTTAATGGTTAATAGATTTTTGTCCCTTAGGAGAAAATTTCCAATGTTGGATTTTTTTAAATTCTCAAAATTTTTCTTTACAGGGTGTCAAAGAAGGCGATGATTTTTGCTCCAATTTCAATAGCATGTAACTTTCATAATATATTTTTTTAAATGTCACTGTACATCAATTGAATCATTGGTCCATAGCAAAGAAAGCAGTCCGTCAAATTTTTGATATCTGCTATATTTTCAGAGATACAGTTTTTTTGTAAAAACCTTGTTTTTTTCAACTTTTTGGTAGTTATGCCACACTGTGCGTTGTATCGTGCAAACTTTGTAAGTGATTATTATACCTGACGAGAAGCTTGTTTATGTTCAGTAACAAAATTGTACCTAAATGTTGTGATGTGCAGTGGCGTACTCATAATAACTATATATGTCTATGGTTTATGAGTATCTCACAATTTTTCACGATTGTTTGGATTGGAAAGTACTCGCTCGCAAAATCAAAAACATCAAACTAGTGATATTTAATTTTAAGGGTTTTCAAAACAAGTTTAATTTTAGGAATAGTGCTGTATTAGAAATAAATAAATACAAATTTTCCAAAAATTAAATTAAAAAATTATAATTTTTTATTTTTTTTTAGGCACGCTGTAAAATATACATGTAGATACAGTGCAATATTAAAAAATAAAAAAATAAGGATAAAACTTGCTTAATCTAGAGGCGAGTACTTTCCAATACAAAACAATCGGGAAAAATAATTCTGAGATACTAATAAACCATAGTATAAGCATAGATGAATATAGCTATTTGCTATATTCATCTATGGTATAAGTGATTATAAGTACGCCTCTGCACATAACAACATTTAGGTACAATTTGTTTACTGAACATAAAATGCTTTTCGGTAGGTATAATGATAATCACTAAAATTTGCACGATATAACGCACAGTGGGGTCTAGCTACTAAAAAGCTGAAAAAATCAAGGTTTTACAAAAAAATCAATATCTCTTAAAATATAGCAGGTATAAAGAATTTGACAAACTCATTTTTTTGCTATGGACCAGTGATTCAATTGACGTATATTGACAAAATTTAAAAAAATATGTTACATGCTATTGAAATTGGAGCAAAAATCACAGTCTTCTTTCACACCTTGTATATAATATTTTTTGAAAGTTTTAAAAAATCCAAAATTGAAATGTTTTTCCTAAGCGATAAGTCTATTAATCATTAAAAACCGCAGGTCGATATCGTGTTAAGAAAATATTTCATTTTAAATTTAGGCGAAATTTTCCTTGCTCGAAAGCAAATGACCAGCAGTTTATATCTAAGAACCGCATGTTCGTCGCCAACACTGAAATATTTTTATGTTATCCGATTCCACTAGATAGGTCCAACTGATTATACACTGAAATACTTCAACTTTGGTATAAAGAGTTTTCTCTAACTCTTACTTGTATGTCATAATTATACTAAACATAACACGTTTCTAACTTATTTTTTTTGTAAATATATCTGTTATTTACACATTTGCTTAAAGGCAGTACAATTTCCTTTTCCTCTTCAGGATACATTTATTTGACCTTTAATTTTATTGTTTATGGCTTCGGTCATTAAACCTCATCTTTCCTAATCTAATTTCTAATGCTGTCTCAATTAATTTATAAACTAAATAAAAAGGCGTCTAACTTCTTAACTATCAAGTAGAAGGTAATTAGGTGGAACGCCATTCGTCATTAATGCACTTTGGATATGCAAAAATGCAGTAAGATGTGATTAAACACCTGATTTCCAAACGATAGAAAAAAGTATTTTGACTTCATTTGAGAGAGAGAATTGTTGGATCATCTCATAAATCTATCAGAGAGAATTAAGAAACTTGCTATTATTAAATCCAATTAATAACTTTATCTAGCAAATTATATTCTTTAATGGATATTTGATAATTATAGGCCTTCGTCTGCTTAGTTAGTATTGAATTGATAACCTGGCCCGTAAAACATAAAGGGTCATTATTAACTTTTATTTTTTATTTTGACCGTGCACTAGAATCGCAGATCAATTTGGCCGCTTTTTTAGGTGCTTATAGAGTTGTCCTCATGGGAGTCCACAGTCCACATCTTGGTAAAGATGTTTTTGCTTTTAACAGCAGCTTCTAGTTTTGAAATCCAGATTTTAAATATTTTAATCTATGACGTGCGACGGTGTCATTATGGTCTTCATAATATTACTCAGTGGCGTTATGAAGTCATAATAACACGCAAATTATAAAATAAAAACAAACAGAAAGAAGGTTAGTCACCACGTTTATTTGCTAATATTAATTATAAAAAATGTAATAGTATTTATTTATTGTAAATATTAATTACAAATTCTGAACAATTTGTTAAATTAATTCCAGCAGATAACAAGTGGGCTGGATTTTTAGAAAATACGCTTATTTCCTGAGGGCTAAAACAGTGCCTGAAACGTTACCCCAAGTATTAGAGGACACTTTCTTATTATTTTCTTTCGAATCTTCTATATAGCTTTTTGCCATTGTGGCCAGCCACCATGCCTCTTAAGAGTTAACATACGGACTGAATCTGCAAGTAACGACGCAGGTGATAACAATGTCAAGGAATATTATCGAGGATTTGGACTGACTGCTTGATATATTTGCCTTTTGTACCCCACAAAAATCGAGTAACCTGCGTTGCTGTGCTTGGCCTCATCGTTATATTTATTTATTTTATTTATTTGTTTATTTCACAATTGACGGAGCAAACCCATTTGGTTACATGTTGTAGAGTACAAACTTATCCTAGTAATTAATATTATAAAATTCATCTATGATTAAAAATCTATATCTAGCAAACCAGATAAGACAATAAGTAAAAATCTTTCTCAAAAAGAACACATTACATTTTAAAAAAATACTCAATATAAATTCACAAGAGTTCAAGAGGTAAGATTTCTAGACCTGAGGAATTTTTTTAACCGAACAGTGAAGCACTAAATATATTAATATCACAGTCATTGCAGTTCTTTACTATCCGAGTCAAGCCACTATTCTGACCATAAAGAGTTTTGTGTTGACAGGGTTCAAAGGATCTTATCTCACGTAATTGCCTTGGTGGTGAATGTTTTTAATAGATCCTATATTTAATTATTTTTCAAGTTCATTGTTGTTATAATTTTATCAAGCGGAATGTGTTTTTATATGTTATGTATCTTAAAAATTTCCTCTGAACCCCATCAAGCATATCCTGATAAATTAAAAAAAAAGGTGACCATACACTAGAGCACTCCAAGTGGGACCGCACCAGTGATGTGTAAAGGGTAGTAATAGCCCCAATATCATTGAAATCAACGGTACTTCTCTTAACGAAGCCCAACATTTTCAATGCTTTATTTCTAACAATCTCGATGTGCTGCGAAAAAATAAACTTAGCGTCGAATAAAACACCAAGGTCCCTGATCACATTTTCAAGTTGATTGCCAGATATGTGATATTGGCCAACTGTACCATTATTGGACTTGGAGAATTGAATTTACATTTACTTGTTTTGAATACCATTTTGGTTTAGTTTACACCATTCATAAAACCTATTTAAATCACTCTGAAACCTTTGTACTGATCCCATGTCATCCAATGGAAAATATATTTTGACATCATCAGCATATAACAAAAAAAAACAATGAGCTATGTCATTAATAAAAATGATAAATTATATTGGGGCCAGGTGAGCACCCTGATTAACATCTGATTACATTAATTGTATATATTGAATCAACCACATGACCAGCCTCCAGCGCCCCAACAATAAGTTCAACATACACCAGAGGGTTAGACGTAATGGATTTACCCTGTCAGAAACCATGTTGTTGAGGTATAGTTACATTTTTAAATTTTTTCATTTAGAAAGTCTGCTATAAATGATCCAAACAGTTTAGGTATTAAAGACATTTTTGAAATAGGTCTGTAGTTTTCAACCCTGTCTCTACTTCCACAGTTCTTGAATATGGGTAGTACATATGACATTTTCCACTTCTCAGAAAAAATGCCCAATTCTAAAGATTTATTAAAAATTAACCAAAGTGGTCTGAACAATGAAAAAGCACAGTTCTTAAAAAACAGAGCACCAATATTATCAGGACCAGGTCCCTTAGTTAAGTCAATGTGGACCAATTTATCACAAATATCTGAGATCTTAATATAAAAGTTGCTCAAATTTAAATCTAAGTTGGGCGAGCAAATTTTATTACTAACTGCATCGATACCATTGCATGTTCCATTTTCATATACACTAGCAAAATGCTCAGCAAATGCATTTTCAATTTGGTTTCCATTGTCAATCTCCTCTTGTAGAAGGAATATTATAATTTTTACTTTTAGAATTAATAATCTTCCAAAAAACATTAATGTTGGTTTTTAAATTACTTTCAATATTCTGTATGTACTGGCTATAGTCCTCACGAGCTTTATCTTTGCATAAAGTCCATAAATGGCAGAATGAATTGTAATCATTAACTGATTTATTTTTTTTCGAATATCAAGCTCTTGCTCTTGACTAAACGAAATGGGAAATTTAAAATTAATTTTTATTATTATTTTTGGTACAAAGGCATCAATACAGCCATAAATATTATTATAAAAATATTCCACATCAGCATCTACACTATTGACCTGTATATTATCCCAATCAAAGTTTATCAAAAAATCATTATTCATATTAAAGTTAGCATTCTTAAAGTCATATATATGTTCCTGAAACTGTAACATATTCATTAATATTCTGCAAAATCACCGTAAATGCAAGGTGATGCTTATTGCATGGTAAAAGAATATCACTTGCACAGACATTGTTACAGTTTTTAATGGAGTATATTTGCTCACAGTTCGAGGATAGCATGGTGCCAAGAAGTGTGTCACCAGCAGTGGTTTGTCTTCCAACATCACTGTCATTTAGGTTGTCCTCATCCAAAATTTGAAGGTCCGGCAAAATGTACATCATTTCTGAAGCTTCATTGAGACATTCTACATTGCTACAGTAACTCTTATATTCAGTAACGTTACTCCGAGGAGAGAAATAAACCGCACTTAGATAGACCGTATTGATCTTTCCAGTAGATACAGAGATCCACAGTTCCTCATAAACAGAACATGTTTCAATTTGATGTGCTTTAAGCTTTTTAGAAATTGCTATTAGAACACCATCTAGTTAATACATTCTGGTGTCAGCCATGTCTCACTAAGCAAAATGATATCATAAGATGCCATGGATACATTGTTAGAAAATTCATTTAGCTTGGTTCTAATACCTCTTATATTATATTATATTAGTAGATTTTGATGTCATTAGAAACTATTGCTTGGCTGGGCTCGTCTTTTAAAAAACCCTTTCCTTGTCTTGGAGGCTGATTCCTCTCCGAAACGCTGAAGAGTTTGATTAAGACATTCTCTGGCCATATTTCATTATTGAATAATGATGACTTAGTTTCTGGCTTGACGGACAGTTTAAATGAGGCAGTCAACTGATTTTGCGAGGCAAGCTTATCACAATTCAAAGCTTGGATGTCATTATTTCTTAGATGAGCCACCACTTGATCCGGTATAGTGCCTGGCTCCAAATTGCTAATGTAACACCAGAATTGTTGCTATGCAGCTACAAGTTCAGTAGTGTTCTCATTTGTGCCCTTGATAGGGCCACCGAGGATACCCATTGAGTTTTGACTATTGGGACCACCAGGGTTATCAGATTGTTTAGCTAATTTACCGGAAGGGGCTTTTGAGTTTATTATGTCTTCGAACCATATCCACCATATTTATTCATTTATCCTTTTTGTTTACAGTAGAAAAAAGTCTTGTGATGTCTGTTTTCGTAAATGGAATAATAATATGAATGCATTGTCCTTCATCTTTAACATTTTATAGGTGCAGATTTGCCAATTCAGGTCGACTTCCAGCAAAAATTGGCTTATGTCTTTTTTTGTCAAAATCTTATTTAATTGCTGCTATGTTTGATTCCTTTCCCTTTACACTATAGGTGTAGTAGGTAGGTAGAACCCTATATAATGTTCAAGCTTTGCATAGGTTTGCTCGTACTACTGTCTTGATTTTTCGAAAAATAGGGAATCGAGAACGTCTTGCGCAATGCCTTCGATATAGGAAGAGACACTCGGAATCAGCATCAATTCGTTTTTACTAAAACTGTATCTCGAGTACCGTTATTGGATATTTTGGGTTATTTTTAAACGAATGACAGCATTAATCCTGTCTCTTATTCGTATTTATACGAGGAATATTTCAACCGCGACATTATTCGACTTTCATCATGATTCATTACGCTTCATTTTATGTCGGGTTATTTTTAAGCTTTATACATACTGTGTTTCCATGGTACATGCATTTATTTCTGGAGTTTTTGCGAGCCGTTAGGGATATTAAACATAACTCTAAAGTTCCCGTAAATGTCTAACTGTATACGATCATTATAAAAAATGTATCAGCTATAGGTATTCAGTCTAATCAGTTTTGCAATTCGTTAAAATTGATATCTGTGACAACTCCTATTTAAGTTTTGATGAAAGCATCGTTTGGATATTGTCCTAATTTTTTTAAATGCTGTTAAGTACAGTTCATTTTGCAGATAGTAATTAATTACTTTTGTTGCTTATTGTATTGATACAACGATATTACAGTTGCATGTTATAATGCAACATCTCTCTAATATCGGACGTATAAAAATACAGATATATATACGGCTTATAAAGTCGTACATAATTATTAGTCATGCGAATCCTTAATAAGAAAGGCACGTATTCCCAACTTCCCATGAGGTCATCATTTATATCTGCAAAGTAATTTGAATAGCACTTTTACAGCCTTGCTACCGTTGTAAAAATAATGTTAAGTCTTTCTGTTATTTTAAAATCTAAAACCATTCGTAAAGAGAAATTAGGAATATATATTACCGCAGATCATATTCGATCTTATGATATAAAGTGTATTGTATTTTAAAGCTTTTAGAGAACTTATAAAATGTTCATATGCAATAGATATATTAAATTAATTTGTAGATTCAATGCACACATCAGCGAATGAAAGCACGTTCGCGTTTGTATCATTCTAATCCGTATCATGGGAAGCCCGGAAGGATTCCACTTATATTGGACCAACTTTAATCCATATAAGGCAAAGCGATTCATCCTAGACATGTTTGACATTATGCCATTGGTCATAAATGTGCTCCTATACTTATTACGCTCTTTCTTCCTTCTAATGGGCGCAAAACCTTCACTTCAGCGTAGAAAGGAACTGATGGGAGTGAATAATCTCAATTTAAAGGTAAAATCAAAAATTGATTCCAACCGGTGTCCAAAATAACTGCTTGACTCACAAAGGTCGACGTAGAGAGTGGCGCCAGGAGAGCGGAAACTCGAAAAGCAAAGTATCCCCACTTCGAAAATCTCGCTCCACCAATAGATGCATGGCACGACAAGTCACATGTTTCTCTTAATAATTCATCCAAGGGAATTAAACGATGGAAACCTGGGATTTCGATGTGTTGGCATCTACCAAAAAAAAAAAAAATACTTAGAGTAGCTAAAAGGGCATTGTCATTAAGCCACTTCAACTAAAGGAATTTCTTAATTATTGCGAGGTAATAAAGTAACTGCTCACGATGCCTAACTCGACAACCAATCCAAAAACAGTATGTACTACGAAAGCCGGAAATAAAAGGCCACCAACTTTACTTTTGTGGTCCTTACGCGCCAAATTCAATTTATTCGAAATCGAAACAACGCAATTTTTATTTTATTGTCTCGATCAAGATATCGTCGAAGCGAAGCTGGCCAAAATCTACGAGGGTTTTTCACTAGTAAGTACCATTGCGCTCGAAGCCATATTGTCACGACTAACAACCATCCGAACGTTTTTGTGCTACCCTATAGAACTAGCCGCCGCCGCCGCGCCGTGCCCCTCGCTTCTTTGTCTGTATGACTCATCGCCCGGCCGGTCGCGAAGTTTCAGGATCGCTAGACTGGAATTATCTCGATGGCCTCGTCGAGATCATATAGAGTGGCCTCGGAATACTTCCCGAATATTCGTGATAGATTTGAGATTATATATAAGCAGACCTAAGGCGAATGTTAGTCAGTTCAGTTCAGTTAATCATTGAGTGTTGAATAGATATTAGTGGTAAAGTTATAAGACTAGTTTAGTGAGTTAAATTGTATACAGTGGTAGTGAATAAAGAGAGTATTAGTTGAAAGTAGCAAAGTTGTACTTCTGTTAAGAACCCACGGGAAAAACGTAACATTTGGTGTCAGAAGTTGAATTGTGAAGGGACCGGACTTGCGAAGTATTTTTCGAGGAAAGAAGTACAAGTACGTCAACGAGACCGTTTGATTGGTGGATTCTGGTAAAAAAAGTTTATAACATCCTATGGTCAATACGAGGCAACAAACGGCAGAAATGGAGCAAATTAATAAGATGTTGGCCGATTTCATGGAAAATCTAAATGCTGAGAGACAAATAGAACAGGGCCGGCTGCAGAAAATTTTTCAAGATCAAGAAGATAAAAAGCAAGCGGATCGGGAAGAGGATGAACGTAGAAGGCAAGCGGATCGGGAAGAGGATGAACGTAAAAGGCAAGCAGAACAGGACCGGCTTCAGAAAATTTTAAAAGACCAGGAAGATAAAAGGCAAAAAGAACAAGACGACCGGCTTCAGAAAATTTTGCAAGATCAAGAAGATAAAAGACAAGCGGAACGGGAACAGGATGAACGTAGAAGGCAAGCAGAGCAGGACCGGCTTCATAAAATTTTACAAGATCAAGAAGATAAAAGGCAAGCGGAACGAGAAGAGGCTGAAGGTAGAAGGCAAGCAGAACAGGAACACCTGCAGAAATGGATGCTGGATGTAATTGTAGGCGAGCAAGGAAAATTACAGAAAATATTGGACGGGCAAAATGAGAAATTTGAAAAAGAAGTAAACAATATACAAAAAGAAGTTGTAACTGTACAAAAAGAAGTAGGAGACGTACAGAAAGAAATGAAGAATCTACAAGCAGAAGTTTCCAGACTAAAACACCAAGCACCCACCGAGAGGGCATTCGCCTCAGGACAAAACATCAAACCTCCAACGTACGACGGTCAAACATCCTGGACAATGTACAAAAGACAATTTGAAGCCGCTGCTGTTGCCAACGGTTGGAATAATGAAGAAATGGCTACATCACTAGTGGTAGCGCTTCGTGGATCTGCCTTGGAACTACTGCAGACCATTCCCATCAGCCAACAAGGGAAATATGACATACTTGTAGCTGTCCTGGAGAGACGATTTGGAGACCAACACCGAAGACAACTGTATCAGGCACAAGTAAAGTCACGGCATCAGAAGCCTGGTGAAAACCTGCAAGAATTTGAGGCAGACATTAGACGTCTCATTCAATTGGCCTACCCGGGAGCGACAGAGGAATTTCAAGAGGAACTTGCTGCCCAATATTTCGTGGATGGTATCAGAGATCCAGAAACTCAGAAAATGCTACGCCTAGCCAAATTTGATAACAGCAGTGAAGCTTTGGGTCGAGCGCTAGAAATCGAGGCGGCCTGTAACATCTCCAAGCCAAAAATCAGGGCCGTATCCATCCAGGAAGAAAAGCCGACAAACAGCTGTGAATTAAATGAGATGGGTGAAATTTTGAAGAAATTAACGGAAGTTCTTCAGGCCACGGCGAGATTCCGGGAGCCAATGGAAGATAGGCCACATAACCGAAATGCATCAAATCAGTGCTATAGATGTGGCAGGACTGGGCATTTCAAAAGAGACTGCCGAGTACAACTACGGTCTAGATCTCCATCCAGAGACGCTAGGGCCCCCAAGTCAAATCAGGAAAACTTCAATTAGTCAACATTGCGGGGCGGGTGTTGGCTAAAGAAGATAAAGCCCCCAGGATCGTCTCCATAAAAAGCCTAGGAAAAGCCGCCGACAGTCTAACAATTACAGGAAAGATCAACGGAAGAGCCATAACAATTACTGTTGACACTGGTGCGGCGGTATCTTTGATAAGGTCCAACAGAGTAAATAGAGTAGAATTTCTACCCATATCAAAGAATGTAGTTTTACGTACAGTTACCGGTGAGACAGCTGAAGTACTTAGTCGCCGACATCGAAGACGAATTTATTTTGGGGATGGATCTCATCGGGCAACATGGATTCTCTTTTGACAACAAGCTTAATCTTCTGAAGTTTGGTACCGAAGAGTTCATCCTTAACAAAACAGACGATGGCACACCGACTAAAGTAGTGGCGGCATGTACTGTCAGAATAAGCGGAAATACCGAGCAGATCATTTTTGGGAAATTGGAGAAGAATTTTGGAGGCTGCATCGGACTTATCCAACACCACGATTTGCCTTGCAAACACCTCGTAGGCAAAGCGCTGGTCAAAACCGACGGCGAAATACCGATAAGGATAGCAAATATATCATCCAATTCCATCAAAATCAATAAAGGAGATGTAATAGCCACTTGCGAGCCGGTGCAGTGGGTAACCAGTTGCGAAACGCAGACAGAAGTAACACCCTCAACATCACCTAAGGAAGTCATAGAACATTTCCAGAAGTCGTGGCAACATCTGTCTTCCGAAGAACTGAAGAGAGCTACACAATTTATCAAAGAGCAGAGCACAGCCTTTGAAAGGAAAAATGGCAATACTGGAAGAACGAACATCATAAAACATAAAATCGACACTGGCAGTGCTCACCCCATACGGCAGCATCCTCGGAGGTTACCAGTGACGAAGCAGCAAGAGGTTACCACACTAGTGGATAAAATGCTTGAAGATGGAATTATTGAAGAGTCATCAAGTCCATGGTCATCTCCTGTTGTCTTAGTCACCAAGAAGGATGGGACTACCAGATTCTGCGTAGACTATAGAAGGCTCGATGACGTCACCAAGAAGGACAGCTATCCACTTCCCAGAATTGACGACACGTTGACAACACTAGCAGGTTCTCATTGGTTCTCAACACTCGATCTAAAGAGCGGATACTGGCAAGTAGGCATTGACGAACAGGATAAGGAAAAGACTGCCTTCTCTACCGGAAGTGGTTTATATCAGTTTAAAGTTATGCCCTTCGGACTATGCAATGCCCCCGCTACTTTTGAGCGTCTTATGGAAGTTGTTCTACGAGGCCTCACTTGGAAGACATGCCTGGTCTATCTTGATGATATAATGGTAATGGGAAAAACTTTCGAAGAGCACCTACAAAACCTGCATGAAGTTTTTACTAGGATCAAGAATGCTCAGCTCTTACTGAATCCAAAGAAATGTTTTCTCTTCCAACAAAAAGTTGAATTTCTCGGGCACGTCGTGTCATCAGAGGGAATCCAAACTGATCAACGAAAGATAACAGCAATCAAAGACTGGCCTCGTCCTCGCGACAAACACGAACTGCGGAGCTTCCTTGGATTATGTACTTATTATAGAAGATTTGTCGAAGGATTTGCAAATATAGCTGCACCTTTACATAAGCTCACTGAAGAACGAGCAAATTATAACTGGGATCATAACTGTGATTCTGCGTTCAGGAAATTAAAAGCGGCTCTATGTTCTAGTCCAATATTGGGATATCCGGAACAAAAGGGTAAATTTGTATTGGACACAGACGCCAGCAACACCGGCATCGGAGCAGTTCTATCGCAAGTACAAGCAGGAGAAGAACGAGTTATCGAGTACTACAGTCGAACACTTTCGAAACCTGAACGTAACTACTGTGTAACCCGAAAAGAGCTTTTGGCAATAGTACGGTCTGTTGAGCATTTCCATCAATATCTGTACGGGCAAGAATTTCTGATAAGGACTGATCATGCAGCACTTAAATGGCTTTTGGATATGAAACAGCCTGAAGGACAGGTAGCCAGATGGCTTGAAAAGTTACAACAATATAACTTTAAGATTAAGCACAGGGCAGGGAGATTGCATAATAATGCAGATGCTTTATCCAGAAGGCCATGCGAGAATAATTGTAAGCATTGCCAAAGAATAGATCAACAAGAAGGAATTACTCCCATTAGGCAAACGAAATTTGAGGTTGATCAGCAGTGGACCACAGAGCAACTTAAAAAGGATCAGCTTGAAGATAGTGAAATGGCACTATTGCTAAGAGCTAAAGAAGAACATCAACCAAGACCAAGCTGGAGCGAGATATCAACTAAAGGACTTGCTTTTAAAACTCTGTGGGCTCAGTGGGACTCCCTGGTGGTGGAAAATGGACTTCTTAAACGAGCCTGGGAAAGCGCCGATGGAAAAGTAGTGAAGACACAGTTAGTGGTACCAAGGAGGAAGATATCGGAAGTTCTGGAAGAAGTTCATAATGGAAAGTCTGGTGCTCATCTCGGAGTGAACAAAACGATTGACAAGATTCGCGACAGATTTTACTGGGTCAACTACTGCCAGGATGTGAAATCGTGGTGTCGGCAGTGCTCAACCTGTGCCGCAAGCCAAGGACCCAAAACAAGATCTAGGGGCAAAATGAAACAGTATAATGTGGGCCTACCGTTTGAACGTATCGCCATTGACGTAGCTGGCCCTTTTCCAGAAACAAATAATGGTAACAAGTACATTTTAGTGGCAATTGACTACTTCAGTAAATGGCCTGAAGTGTTTGCGATCCCCAATCAAGAAGCTGTTACCATAGCAGAGATCCTTGTGAATAACTTATTCAGCAGATTTGGTGTTCCGTTAGAGTTGCACTCAGATCAAGGACGCAACTTCGAATCCAAGGTTTTCCAGAAAGTCTGTGATTTACTCAACATCCATAAAACACGGACTACCGCCTTACATCCACAATCAGACGGCATGGTTGAGAGGTTTAACAAGACCATTGAAGAACATTTGTCAAAGGTCGTAGATGAACATCAGAAGGATTGGGACCAACACATACCACTATTTTTAATGGCCTATAGATCAGCAGTCCATGACACGACAGGACTAACACCAGCCATGGTTTTATTTGGAAGAGAACTCCGTTTACCCTGTGACCTATTATTCGGAACGCCAGACAACCAGGATATGGAAATTCAAGACTACGCAGACTCCCTTAAGGAAAAGTTACTATACGTCCATGAATTAGTCAGAGAAAACACGGAGAAAGCCAGCGACCGAATGAAGACACGATATGATCTCAAAGCTAATTCTATGGGATTTCAGATGAACAATAAAGTCTGGTTATATAATCCACAAAGGAAGAAAGGAAGATCTCCCAAGATAACGCCAGTATGGGAAGGACCCTATACAGTCATCAAAAGAATTAATGACGTTGTGTATAGAATTCAGCGTAGTCCCAGAAGCAAACTGAAGGTTGTTCACCTCGACAGACTGAAAGCATACCACGGACATGCAGTATCTGATCGGGACGATCAGGTTTAAGAGGGAGGCAATGTCACAACAACCATCCGAACGTTTTTGTGCTACCCTATAGAACTAGCCGCCGCCGCCGCGCCGTGCCCCTCGCTTCTTTGTGTGTATGACTCATCGCCCGGCCGGTCGCGAAGTTTCAGGATCGCTAGACTGGAATTATCTCGATGGCCTCGTCGAGATCATATAGAGTGGCCTCGGAATACTTCCCGAATATTCGTGATAGATTTGAGATTATATATAAGCAGACCTAAGGCGAATGTTAGTCAGTTCAGTTCAGTTAATCATTGAGTGTTGAATAGATATTAGTGGTAAAGTTATAAGACTAGTTTAGTGAGTTAAATTGTATACAGTGGTAGTGAATAAAGAGAGTATTAGTTGAAAGTAGCAAAGTTGTACTTCTGTTAAGAACCCACGGGAAAAACGTAACAATATGAATAGTGACGAATTCTAAGGTTATTTACGCTTCAATATACGATAGCTAAAACGGCCCGTGCCATACTATATTATAGTATATGTTCTATAAGAAGTAATCTTGAATTCATCTATATTTTTTTATATATCAACCACATTGCCCAAAAGTATTATAATGTACCTAATTTGATTTTCTATGACAATATTCACTACAAAAATGTAATCTGCCTTCGTTCATTATCTATAAAAGCCTAAACTATTTATTTCTATCCTATATAATTTTACTGCACATCAATTTACAACAATTAATCAAATGTCGTTGCAAAAATTCTGAGAATGACTATTTTGATATATTATTATGTATCTCCCGTCACATGATACATATAAATTTATTTTCGATAATAATGGATCCTAAATTTGTGACAGGTCGACGTGCTACATAACATGCATTTTTAGAATTGAATCCATTAATAATTATTATACTCGTGGAGAAACTCAAATAATTTACTTCATAAAGAAAAATATTTATTGATATTCAGATCATATTATGTGGATTTCAACGTAAAATAATTTTCATAGCAACGGAAATTAATGCATTATGGCTGATGAACGGTCCACATTATAATAGTTATTTCGCTAAATAATAACACCTGCACAACGTAAAACAATAAAACCAGATGGGGTCATTACTCTGATAGCTAAGGAACACGTCATATTAAATACAAAATCTTTTGTATAGGGTGTTTTCCCTGCTTAAACCATAATAGTATCTAAATACCGCTTGCATGATCCCCATCACCCGACATGTAAAGTATATTCAGAAATATTAGAAATCGACTAAAAATTCCAAGATGATTAAAAAAGCAACCCAATAACTTATAACAATGCAACTTCAATAAAACCCTCCAACCACAGCTTTAAGGGTTATAATGACAAACAGAAATCCGTTTAGATCCGAACTAACGGTATTTTTTTAATTGTATTTTTAATTTTGTTATGTTGGCAGGAAATAAGTTAACAGGCTAGAGTTGATTTTTATATTAAATTAAATATATCACGATAATTTTTTTTTGTGATAGTGGCACACACACTAAAGGGAGATCCTATGGCGCTCGACGAGCGGTGTGTGTGC
>MU183292.1:250800-264802 GCA_016904865.1 Pissodes strobi | reverse complement strand
GCCAGCCAATACAATGCAGCCCCTCTTGTCACAAACTGTCATTGATCAGCTCCAGACTTTCAGAGCATCATCATAGCATTCCATTAATAAGTTTTTAGCTGATCCTTGACTGGAATTTGGAAAAAATTTTTTTCTTCAAACGTCAGTAAATCCGTCATTACTCGACTGTGTAGGCGGCAGTGAAGTTTCGTTTTTCCTCCGCCGGAGCTTTACTTTTCACTTTTCCGCCGGCGCGCGGCGGAGGTAAAAGTGTTATCATAGCAACATAGATACAATACAAACAAACATCAAAATAAGCGTCAACAACTCAAGAGTTATTAAACTAAAATTTGTATTTATCACTCAATGTGTGACTGCATTTCTAAAAATCACTAATTTAGGAACAAATTGATTATTATTTAATCGAACTTACCCAATAACTGCTTATCAATACGGAATTAAAACGCAATCGAACAGGCAATTTTAAAAATATAATTATTGTTGACAGTGTCCACTGACAGCTTTATGTTACATTACTATAGCAACAACCTGAGCCTATTCACCGACACCGCACCGGTCTAAGCCGCCTTGCGAACCCACTTATCTTTAATAATAATAATTATTACTATTAAAAAGAGACTTTTTGCATTAATATGTCGACATTTGAAGAAAAAACAGCATATTTTATTTGGAGGAAAAGTTACTTTTCATGGCTTGCTCTCTATTAAACACGAGCGCGCCATGAAAAGTATTACTTTTCCTCCATATAAAATAATATACTATTGTTGGCTGCAGCTAATTGATTGTAAATGGGAGTTAGATTCTACTTCGCGAATTGGCATATGCAACAATGTTTCAGACACGGTTTGCGTGCAGCTATCTACCTTTTGGCAAGAAGTCGGGAATGTTTTATCCACACAATTATCGTTTCGAGAGATCGCAGAGACTTATTCCACTCCAAGTCCTCCTGATAGCCACTGCCTTACTTTGTGTAGCTGCATCCGCAGTCTCTTTCTTTTCCACGTGGATTAACTTGTTATGCTCTTTCAATTTCCTGTTCAACTCTTTTACATCTATTCAGTTCCTCTTCGTTTTTTTGTGTCATTAGTCTATTTACGCCTATAAGCTTCTCTATATGCTTGGATTTATCCAAATTATCCTCTGTAATTTCTCCCAGAGTTTTGTCAAGTAAATCAATTTCATTGTTGCTAACATCATATTTCTGCTCGCAAGAGTTAATATGTCAACGGCTTAATGTTAGGCATTTTAACCTTCGTCGGTTAGGGTCAATAGCGTTAGGGATGTTTGACTATTAGAAATCAAATCAAATCAAATCAAGTTTATTAGTATTAATATGCAGAAATGCATTTATACACGTCATGTAACCTAAACCTAAAATAACCCTAGACTATGGTAACTCAGTTTAACAAAGCAACCTAAGTTAAGTTTAAAAAACCTAGAATACACATTAATCACATATAAATATCAAAATTTACAGTCTTAAAATTTGAACACATACTTGATTAAAATGCATATGTAATACAATTACAAGCTCAAAACAACACATTATAGCTCAACACAACATGACATCACAAAGTCAAGCTGGCCAGAGAACCCGTGTCGCAACTCAAATACTCCTCAAAGCAATAGAAGGCCTTACTCTTTAAAAACGCCCTCGTCACGTCCTTAAACTTGTCAAATTGGAGGGACCTAACATTGAGGGGAAGGATGTTAAAAAAATTTACACCAAAGAAATTTGTGCCACTTCTAGCTCTGGCACGTCTCAGATACCCCGGAACCAGGTTTTGATTATTTCGGCTTTGGTAGGGGTGAATGGATGCATGAGTATTAAAGAGATTAATGTTTTTCCTAACATATAGTAAACACTCCAAAATAAAGACACAGGGAAGAGTCAATTATCCCAACCCAACAAACACCCGATGGCAGTCCTCCCGGTATTCTTACACATCTACGCTGAAGACGAAAGATTACATGTGTCTGAGTGGCTCCAGACTAGAATCGCATAGCTCATCTTTGAGGCAAAATAGCTATGGTAGGCTGTTAGTAGAGAGTCTACAGAAACACAACTTGACAGGTTCCTGATAAGGTAAGTAGACTTACCCGACTTCTTGCTCAGCTTGAGCACATGAGAGTTCCAAACCAAAGAATAATCAAGGTTCACACCCAAAAAACAAACCTCCCGCTGACCGTCAGCCAGAATCACATGGTCACTCTCTCCACCCCGAAGGCTGAAATTGATTGACTGAGTCTTCGATGTATTGAGACATAGTTTGTTTGATAAAAACTACCTTTCCACATTCAATTGCGCCTCAGTAATGCCAGAATCATCTATGTTTACAGGTACGTTCGGGTTTGGAACCTTCGGCAACATGCACCGAAACAGAATTTTTGCCCTCGACGCGCGTTTCGCTAACCATGTTAACATCATCAGGAGATGATTAAGACTTAGCGAAACGCGCGTCGAGTGCAAAAATCCTGTTTCGGTATTGTGGATAAAACTCTGTTTTAGTGTATATTTACAGGATAATAAGTAGTAAAAATTGAGGTGTCATCTGCAAAGAGAATTATATCACTGCGCTTTTAAAAGTTTACAAGTTCATTAACATAAATGAGAAAGAGGACCGGACCTAGTATAGATCCCTCGGGCACACCTAGATGTACTGGGGACTCCTGGGAGTTTTTCGAGTTTTATGACACAAACTGGGAGCGCTCCGAAAGGTAATATCTTACTAGCTGAACACTTTCAGGTGGAAAACCATATGATTTTAGTATCTCAAGCAAAATGATGTGAGACACAATCAAATGCCTTTGTTAAGTCCAGGAAGGAAGCATAGGTGTCATGTCCCAATTCAAAGCCATGCTGAATAAGATCGTTAATGGCAAAACACCGTTGATTTTTTTTGGCGAAAACCAAATTGTCCCTGAAAGAATAGATTACACCTCTCAAAATGGTCACATATTTGCATGTTTAAAACAGCTCGAAAATTTTGGAAAATATTGGCAGGATTAATATAGGTCTGTAATTAGACTGATCATGTTGTGAACCTTTGTTCTTGTACACTGGTATAACCCTGGCCATTTTAAATATCTTTGGAAATAAGTTTAAAGAAATTGCTTGCTTTATTAGTTTTGTAAGAGGAAAAATTATTACAATTTTTAAAGTGTTTATGATTTTTAAGTTCAAGACAAATGAATCCTTGCATTCACTATTCTTAATTTCAGAGAAAACCTTTCTTATTTCACTATATGTGACCGGTTTAAAATTGAATGTGGTATTTCAGTCAAATTCTGAGAGAAGTGAGCCGAACAGGGCTGCAATATTTCCACTATTTTCTCTGCCACTGAGGCACAGTGTAGTCATTAAAGTCATTTGCATTTAAGTTTGAAGAGCAAGAGTGAGTGGACCTTGGCTGATTAGATTTAATTATTTCCCACACTGCTGTTTGCTATTTGTTTGTTGTTTGAGTTTGCAATGAAAACATCATGAGCAGCTTTCTTTGCTGTACACAAAGCTGTCCCGTATCTTTTTCTGAAAACATTCACAGTTTTTGCAAGCATTAAGGTTTGGTTGGTTTTATTGAGAGATACCATAAAATGTAGTTGTTCTCGCATGACTCTTAGATCATTACTAAACCAGTCAACCCTGTTTTTGGATCTTGTTTTTGTTGAATTTTGTACCCTGGACTTTAAGGGAAAATTCACTCCAACAGCATCAACAATTTTGTCGATAAACCCTCGAAATTTGCCATCCACGTCAATTTCACAGTCGTCGACAAAAACCCACGTTTCTGACTCAATAATGCCATATAAGGTGAACAAACCCTCAATTGTAATAGGCCTATAAGAGATTCGGGTGCAATGCGAGAGCGATGATTTAATCGTCAGAGTTCCAAGCACACCATAATGATCAGAGAGATGAAAGAGATTTAACTGTGTTGGTCCTTGGAAACAATGTTGTAAGTTTGTGAATACAAACTGAAATTTACGGTTGGTCGGAGGTCTAGGTTTCGGAAGCAATTTTTTACCTCCAAAGCTCTGTCATGTAGAAGATAGACGGGTCATGAAGTTTATAGACAAAAAATATTATCATTAAACCAAAAAACTCCTCAAGGCAATCATTACATTTTACATTTTTTGAAATAACAAAGAAACATGTAACTACTCAAGAAATTTCATAAAATTTTGATTGGAAATTCTTATAATTCGCAACACTTAGGTATTGCTAACATTTCATTTTACCTCATTTCTATATTTTTTCATTAATAATGAATAATGCTAGCTATTCTTCTAAAAAGTACTTATCATATAAATAATAATTACTTAATACATACCAGTAAAATTAAAGTATGCCTTTATAATATAATGGAATTTTATTTTTAGAAATGAACAGCACATTTTGGTTATTTTATTTACTTGATCCGATTGTCACATTTGTTACTTGATAATCTAACTGATCCTTTATGCGTGACACAAGGAAGCAGCGTTGGCAAATGTTTTTTTTTTATTAAATCGACATGAGTACTTATACATTACCTAACACAAGGTGTTCAACATATGTGAAGAGAAAAATAAATAAATGGATATGCCTAATTTTGAGTATTTTAATATTATAGTTGCGTATTCGATAGATATCTTTCCGTAGCTCTAAATGAACTATTAAGGACATATTCACCTGTTGCCAAAGTTTAACTGTACTACTGTACACTTATAACCGTGAGTGCAGTTAATTTTCCGGTTAAGCTGTCAAATGTTCCGCTTCGGTATTACGTCACGTGCCATGGGCGTAGACAGGATTTTTTTTCAGGGGGGGGGGGTTGGCGAACCGTAGACAAGGCTGCAGTGGTAGCCGATGGGGAAGGCTAAGCCGCTGGGGGTGCCACGCCCAATTTTCACCCAAAAGTCGATAAAACCTAAAAAAAAAACAAGGATTCGGCACTCTCTTAAATAGTATGGCATGAATGGTATGTTGCAACTGAGTTGGCCCCTCCCACGTGCTGTTAATTGCACTTTATAACGCGTATTTTTATATGGCTATAATATTTGCCAGTCTGTTTGACGATCGACGGAGAATATTTTATAACATGCCTATTTCGTTAATATTAATTTAAATATCATACGTCAGTTATTTATCAGATACCTATTCAATTTTTATCGTCGCGTCGTTCAATATGTATTAATTAGATTTAAAATAACTAAGAACAGGATGCGTTGCAAATAGGCAAATTATTATTGTTCATTTACTAATCATTTGATTTCACTTTTAAATTGGAGGAAAATAAAGATATGACTGTTAAACCCATTAACGATATAAATTCATACTAAAGAAATGCCTTTAACAAATGTAAAATATTCATGTATAATCCACAAACTTCCTGGTTTTTATTAAAAGAATTGCAGGAAATATATTCACGCACCAAAACAATCATTAACAATATTATTTTTCAGCTTTTATTTAATCCAGTCCTAATTATAGAAAAAGTGCGAATGGCAATAACAAATCAAAGGTTAAAGATCTCCAACGGTCAAACAATTCCGAGATACTGGTAAACACAGACTCGTTTATTTTAGATAATAATTTTTACTTTGAACGACTGGTTTTTCGTTGGAAAATCGTTATTTTTAGAAGTGTTAAACAGTGCAAACTACTGTTGACTGAATAATAATAGACTACTTTTAATAATTTGTTTTCTTTGATTACAGGTAAGGGATTGAAATCAGCTATAGATCACGTAAGTAAACATGTTTGTGTTGAAAACATTTTCTAACTGATAGTTTTAAAATCCTGCGAATTACTATTAGTGTGGCCGAGATTCAACAGGGAACAAAAGCCTCGATTTTCACTAACTTAGGCAGAAAGCAGTTCTTTCACTTAATAATAGGCAACAAAGGACGTAAAATACTTGAAAACATATAAGAACTATTAATAAATAAAACACATTTGAATTTTATAATTGTTGTAGTATTATTTAATTTCTTCCCACCAGGGTCGCGAAAGAAAACAGGTTTTTTCCATGCCGCAAAATGCACGGCATACAACCGGAATAAATTGAAAATATAAGTGCATGAACTAAATTTGTATATGCCGGATTCAGGATACGCATGCTAATATTGTTGGTTTTAATCAAGAACAATTCGTGAGTCTTAATCGGGAATCGATTTTAAATCCTATAAACATTTTATGATGCCTTTGAATCACATCCTCTTTCGAGGAGGATTCGTTTTTCGGTTGCGAATCCTCAAAAAAGAATTGAAACTAAGGGAATGATCGCGTATATTTCGGCGCCTCAATATGTGGAGAATCTCATAGTTAAGAATAAAGTGACATCAGATGGTGCTACGCTTTTTTCTTTCTTCTCTTTGGCGCAAAACCTTCACCTCAGCTTAGAAGAAATCGAGGGTGAATAATATGAAAAAAAAAAAATTGAAATTGAGTGAATTTACAAGTAAAATGCGTAAGCTAGAACGGGTTGTCTTCAAAGCGTGCAAATAGGCCCTAGCTCTAATGCCGGAGAGTAGGGGTGGGTTTTATTTATAAGGCGCCACGAAGTTAATTTAATTAAGTTGATTTAAACTTAATCAGAACGAACTAATGGAAACAACCAAGAATTAATTCAATAATGAAAGGCAAGTAAGTAGGCCAGTATTAAAAATTGAAAAGTGATGTACCTAACAAGCAAACACATCCTTGTTTATATCAAGACAGCGCTCGAAAAGTACATTAATCCCAAAGAGCGCCACTCGTGTCCAAAGTCCTTTTCGGAATCCAATCTTTTAATCACCTCCTGATGAGGCTAACATGGTTTGCGAAACGCGCGTCAAGTGCAATAATTCTGTTTCGGTATTGTGGATAAAACTCTGTTTTAGTGCTTTTAGCCGAAGGTTCCAATCCCCAACATAGACGGAATCCAAACTGTGTATTGCTTATATCCTCTTCCAAGTGTTATTATTATTTTGTGGATAATCTTCAAAAACAATTTTAAGGTGTGCTCATGAGCGCACTGGTTCGGTAATCTGCGCATTCTCTTAAATTTGGTTTCTGAGGTATAAGCACAAAAGTAGACGACGACCATTCCTTAGGGATCTTTCATTTATCGTAAATGTTATTGAAAAAGTCCAGAAGAACATCAATAATATCGTCATCAAAGAGCTTGATCATCTCTATGGGTATTTGATCAGGACCAGCAGCTTTACCGCGTTTCATAGTTTTCAGGGCATATTCTATTTCTGATCTTAATATTTTTAAGTGTACGTTGTTCGATTCTAAAACCCGTTTTAAAGTTCCGAGAGGTATGTTTACCATCTTTTTAGTTTGTCTTCCACGTCATTTATTATGCGCGCATATTTGTGTCCCTAATTATACTACCAGTCGTTTTGATGTTGTTGCATCCAGCCATGTCCTTTATCTTCTTGTACATGTGGAAGCAGTCGAATTTCTTTTCTAATAATTCTATTTCTTCGCATTGAGTTACAAGATATTCTTGTCTGGCTTCTTTAATTTTCCTTTGTATTACTTTATACATTGCCCTTGCTCTTCCGCCACTTTTCCATAAGATCCAGGATTTCTGATGTTAGCCAAAGCTTTTTCTTGCTACTTTTACTTATTACATGTTTTTTAGCTACTGCTCCTAACCTTGGTTGTATTTGTTGCCACTTTTAATCCACCATGACTTCGTTTATTTTATGAATCTCTCTTATACATGCGTTTGCCATTGAATTATGTGTCTGTATAATTGTTTGGAAGTTTTGTTATCTTTTTTATCTTTACATTGAGTTTAGCGATTACTGGGTTGTGGGCGGATTATAATGGTAGCACCAAGGTAGGTTTTTGTAGCTTTGACTATACGTTCTTGTAACGATTATTGATGAGGATATAGTCTATCTGGTTTCTTACTCTATTCTCCAGGCTATCCGCAGGGGATCTCCAGGTATCCAATCTGCGATCTGTTAGTTTAAAGAAGGCATTTGTTATTATAAGATTTCTAACTTGACAGAATTCTTTTAGTCGATCTTCTCTATTGTTAAAATCTCTCATTACTACTGTAATATCAATGATGTATGCTTCTGAAGATATTATCTAGTTCATCATGAAATTCCCCAACTTGTGTGTCCTCGTTCTCTGCTGTCGGTGCATATGCCTGTATTATGTTCCTATTCGTGTTTTCAATTGGAGCATCATGACTATGAACTTGTAAGATTTTTGTTTAAGATCATTCCAACTACATATAGATGCTGTGACTCATTATTTCCAGAATAATAGAACATACCATTGCTTGTTCCTATAATGTCTACATTCAGTCTCGGCATTTTCTTCACTATGCTGTCCAGTTTTCCTTAATACACTTCTTGCATTCCATGTTCCGATTTTCATACCGCTTGTTGGTGCTTTCATAAACTTGTTCGCTACTGTTCCCCCGGAGATCTGATTGGGGAACTTTTATCTCCTGAATATTTCGTTTTGAACATTTCCACGACTGCTGTGTGCGATTGTACTCAGGATACCCTTACGGTCTTTAATGCAGTGGTTTCCCCTTGCCTTGTCATTTCCAGACTACTGTTCGTTAATTCTCGTATTTTTTTCCAACGTTCTCATTTATTTTTCGGTAAGGTTGCAATGGTTTTGCTAAGTGCGACAGAAGGTACGATCCCATTTCCAAAAAACTGAAACTAATATAAATTGTGCTTAATGTGTCCGCATTTGGGGTCACTCGGTATAAGTTTCTTCAATATACAATTTTTTGTGAACCGATTTATAGGAATTAAATTGCAGCAATATGCCAATTAAAGTAATACAGAAACGACTATTGGTTGGCAAAATGAGTTATATACCTTGCCATAAGGCAGTAATTACGAAACTACCAAAAACGTCACTAAATATCGATTCAGACTTTAAATATCCCAATGATGTAATGCGAAAAAACATTATTGAGGAAGCGCCCCATATATAGAATAAAGTCGCCTAATATAGAGATAGTTCCTAATATGGAGTACCACGTTTTTGGGCCTATTATGTGCCTGCCATCTATTGCATTCATTGCATATGAATTCATTTATTTACAGTTCTCTGTTTTGATCGTTTCTGTTACACCAGTGCACGTCGCATTAAGGGTCGGTCAATTAAATGTTCAAAGTTCAATCCAAAATCGGAATCGGAACGAAATTAACTTGATTTTGAAAGGTTCTATCCAAAATCAGGCCTGTTTTAGGCTAGACAAAATTGGCCAGTAATTGAAGGTTCAATTAAAGGTAAAAAAGGACAAGGCAAACAGACTTATCTACCTTAGTTAAGTAAAGAAAAAGTTACATTTGTTTTCTTAAGAAGAACAAAAAAATTGAAAGGATAAACAATTGTCTCACAGTACGATGAGAAGTTCCTCAGACAGCTTTCAGAAGAAGAACACTGGAGGGACTTCCTCGATAGATGACGGACTCTACAAGTGACTACTAGGTAAGACGCTAGAAGTAGGACGCTATACGTAGTCTGAGATAACCCAATCTAGAGATCAGGAGAAAAGCTTGACTAGTTAGGCGTAGCCAAAAAGGGAGGGGAGAACCCGTCGTTAGAACCCTGTGAAATGGTTTGGTATTTGCTTGACGCTGGAATCTCTGGGCTGCCTTAAAAGACGGACGAGCAGGCCTCTGACAAAAACAGTACTAACTCTTATTATGGGACGAGTACCAGACATCAGACAACCAATTAACTAAAGGTAAGATACAGGTAAGGCCTGAAACTCAAAAAAAGCCGGGTGGAAAATCACACAAAGGAATAATTAACAAAAACTTCCACCGCGACACCAACCATTCACCAGTGTAGAGTGACTATCTCGTCAGCCGAAAGGAAATGCTTATTCGACCCGACATTTATTAATAAAAATAATAAATTTCATTTCCCGCCCTGTCATCGAATGGTGACGACGCGACGTTCCAAAAATCGGTACGCATTAATATCGCTAACTAGTGATTTGAACCAAAAAGGAAATCTACGTGGAGGGAGAAAATGAATCATTATAGATTTCTACCTTTCAGGGAGAGGATAGCTGCAATTCATTCTCGATCGCCATTTTATTCACCTGCCATGCGGCAGAGTTCATCACACTAAAATTTATAATTTTCTCGTGATCGAAAATTAATACACCATTTTGTCAGTAAGGAAACCTTAAATTAAATATATCGTGACTAAGTATAAAATTAAAATTGGGCCCGTTACAAACTTCGGTCAACGGCTCTCAGCGCAATGGGATCAAATACATGATCTGCTTGTTTTTTTTCAGTGTAGTATTTATATAAATAAAATGTCGACTAATTGAACAGTTTCTCCTCTTGATAGGCATCTTACTTTTGCGATATATATCAAGATGTATAATGAAGTAAACGCCCGTCCAAATCAAATACAAATATCAGTATTTAGTAGAGTGCCAAAATGTTAAGACTTTCCTTCAGCATTCTTGTTCAAATGGCGTTAACTGTCATTGATTTTTCGGTCCAGTAAGACTGACGCCTTGAATGAGGACTAATGAACAGTTGCGCACCAACCAACTTTTTCTTATTGCAATAATAAACCTAATATTTATGTTATCAACATTAATTGGGTCATATTTGTTAGTTAGTTAGATCACGAACCTTCAGTATCAGTAGGAATATCCAACATTTTCTCTCGAAGGTTACAGTATTGTATCACAGGGCATACTAGGTCCTCTTTTGTTTCTGCTCGAGGTGAACAGCCTTGGTAGTTCAGTTTAATCTTGCGCTACTTGTCAATATATTGATGTCACGTCAGGCATCTCAACAGGTATTGTGCCTGTCATCCTCTTGAACCTGTTTTCGTGCAGCTGAGCAGATGACGGGATGGTGAGCTGAAAAAAACTAAATTGGCCGAATTTTGCAAACGAGACCTCCCAGATCAATTTGTTTATGTCAAGTTAAATTATAAAGATGTTGAGGATCTGAGATATATTGGCATACATACCCCTTGATTCGTCTTTATTTGGGATCTTCATATGCAGGCCTGAGAGACCTGTAGAAATTATTCGTACTTTCTACTCTTCAAGTGTAAAATAACCATTTTATCATTAAGTCGTTTCGCAATAGAATTGCTTTTAATCACGACAACCACCAAAAATTGCTTGTGACACGTGGTGGAGGTGTCCTAATAAAACAATTAAATTATAATTAAGAAATTCAAAATACGCGCCCGTAGCCTTTCGTGCAGTTAAATTTAATTATTGGTCAATGAAACTAACATAATTCAAAAAAATGTATTTACAATATAAGGCAAATTTAAATTACGCGGGCAGCGCAGGCTACGTCTAGACGCAGGATTGCTCCAACTATTCGTCCATCTCAGAATACAAGTCGCCATCTAATCGTGAACGCTAAAAGCCGCAAGTTCATTGAATCCAAAAGTGCCACCGCTAGTTGAGAAAGGTCAGGAATAGAACCGCATGGGGCAACCGATGACAGGTTCGTATCTGCAAGGAAAAAGATAATAAATTAAATACAACTGATTGTTAAAATTAAAATCGAGCAATACAACAGAATTGTATAGGATAAAATAAAAGCAGCGATGGAGCAAGTAGCAGGAGGAACAAGTAAAAATGACGAGAATATGGAAAATAAAATTATATATGAAACAAGTACTCAAGTAAAATAAGAAACTAAATAGGAAGTAAGAAGAAACAAAAGCAAACACAAAGATTAGGTGGGATAAAAGCCTCAATGTAAATAGTGAGTTGTGTATAGTGAAACATAAATAAGCATAATATAGACCCAAGTGTTAATAAGACAAGTATATAGATAAAAACACTTAGGAGGTTAAGGAACTGTATATATAAAAATAGACAATACATATAGTATAGAACATAGAAGAAGTTATGAAGAAAAATGAAGCTAGAATAAGTCGTGTTAAGTGAATATTATTGAGAAGATTAGTAAACTATGTATGCAAAATAAATAGGTGAAGATATATATAGTAGAGGAAATGGACCAGTTGCGTGATTATCGTTATCGAGAAAAGCAGGAAAAACTGAGTTGCCATTAAAATTGTGTATTGAGAGTGTATACAGGACGAATATATGTGTATACGAGGAAGACATAAAGTAAAGTATTCCCCGGCCTAAAAAAGACTGCAACGACAGATTATCTAAAAGAGAACGCCACAGCAAAGAATTTAGGCATCGGAAGGTTGAGCATATATGGACTGAAGTAGCTGGCTGACGTACAAGAAAGTTAAGCAAAAATTTTGGTACCGTAGAGGTTCAAAAAGGGCAAAGTTCCCAGGTTAATTGTTATGTAAACAAGAGATGTTCATGTAAAGCATGAAGAATAAAGAAGAAGCATACATAGGTTGAAATAATTGAGGAAATATATAAGCAAAAGTTGTTTAGGTAAGGTGAGAAGAAATATATAAGCTGAAGATGTTTGTGTGATAAGGAGAAGCATACATAGATGAAATAGCTAGTCACGTAATCATAAGCATGGATATGCATAGAATAAAGCGTTTACATAAAGTATGAAAAAAGAGTTGCATACATATGGTGAAATAATTGGAGAAATAATTAAGGGAAAGTTGTTGAGAAGAGTACATAAGGGGAAATATATGAAGATGTATAATAATATGAGTTTAAAAATATAGCATACATATATAAGGAAGTAGTAATAGCTAATGAAGTAATCATAAATAAGGAGAGATGGAATAAAGTACAGAATAAAGAAACCTAAGATAGAGGAATGTAAGATAATGAAATTCGAAATAAAATAATAGATATAGGTATATAGAGAAATAATGTAAATATATCAGAAAGATGAGTTAAATAATACGCTGTAAATAACACATATCAATTTACCAATCTACCAGTTGGTTTCAATTATCTCAGAAGGTACAGATATGCACAGGCGTCAGCAGTCCCTCGAGTACTCGGGAACCGGTGGAAGAGCTATCCAATTATGGGTTACGACAGACGTATCCAAGTTCTTCAAGAATCCAGACCTAAAAAGCGAAGAAATGCTTAAGAAAAATATAATTAAAAAGCTGAGGAAAGGGAAATACAATTTCAAAAGATGTCTAAATATTGTGAGGTATAGGCAGTCAGATATAAATTTATAATACAACAGCAGCAGCGAGACACAATATCTGGTAGAAACTGAAAATAATAGAATCTCATTTTTTGACCAATAGTCATTATTAAAGTTTTATCCATAATACATTGTTACTGTTATAACTAAACGTGCTTTCTTTATCATCTCTTCTTACCCAACGTGGCTCTGCCCCCGACTATCTAAGTTACCCCCTCTGCACGCTCAGCAAGGCGTGTCATCATGAATAGAAAATACGTACTCTGATACAATGGCAGTTTGAGAGAAGCGTCAAGTCTAACCTAAAGACCCCGTCATTGTACTAATCGCGATCCGGCTCTTTTTATTCGTGACAATATCATTATTGAAACATGAGAGCTCATAAATGTTGTTTTATTAGTTGTAAAAATACATAAAAAACGGTGTGAGCTTAAGACCACATGACAAGTGAAAACTTTACCAATGCTAGATTAATATTATGAAATACAAAAATGTTTTTATGTTCTATATTTTGAAGTTACCTGCCACAATTTCGTGGTAAGTAAAATTTTACCTCGAAATCTCCTATAAAAATGACAGAAATCGCTGCTTATCTCTTCGAAATATTCCGATCCTCAATCATTTTTGCATATTCAAATCGTTTTAAATGAGGTTTCGGGCAAATAAATCTACTTGCTTACCACAAAAACTATACGCATCGATATGCTAAATGTAAAATTTTACCGTTAAATCAACCAGGATCTGCGATCAATCACCAAAAATGTATTCCTTCAAATTTGCCTTAATACATCAAAAGTAAAGCAATCTATTTCGAAACATTGGAAATTTGTTTCAAATTAATCGCCATTTTCTCACATTTTCCGACCTCATACGGATAATTGTTATAAAATAGTATATTATTTTATATGGAGGAAAAGTGATACTTTTCATGGCG
>MU183292.1:225864-240800 GCA_016904865.1 Pissodes strobi | reverse complement strand
GGGCGCAACCAGACAAAACTGACTGAAACTAACCCAAATTTACAAAAAGAAACAAACAACCTTAAAAAGAAACAAAACATGTCTTGTCGCCGACGGGAATTGAACGCGAGTCGTCTACATTCCAAACGCAGAATCTGACCACTAGAGACTAATTCCTGGTGAAATAAACTGACTGGACCGTAGATAAACTGAAAGTGACGTTAATCCACCAATCAGAAGCGGCTAAATAGCATAGTGGCGTATGACTGGACGGATAATCGATGGAAAGGCTGCTTATTTTGACTTATTTTTTACTTGCATACGCCCTCCATCTGGAGCAGTGGGGCGGAGATTACTATTATTACTAGTTGCATAATTAATTCCTATTAGATTATATAATACAAAAATATATATTAACCATTAAATTTAAATCAGTTTAGTTGCTTAATGTTTAATGTGTCTCTCTTCAACTTCAAAATATTTTACTACTCTTGTCCTAAATGAATCTCATATAATCGTAGCATTTCAGGCGTCACCAAGAGTCTGATCATCATTCGTAGTTTCTATCATGCTAATTGAAGTCGCCATAACTTGGTCCTTTATAATTCTCCAGAAAAACATCAAGATAGATCAAATCGCAAGTTCTATTCATTTTGTGCCAACCACTGGCTCTAGCGATTTTGACTGGTAAAAAATCAGTTTTCAGCAGTGACCTGGGCCAAACACACAAAACGCCTTTTGCCATCTTTGTTCTGATACTCCTTTGTTACTGTGACGAGTCCAAAAACTAATATTGAAAAGCCATACAACATTTATTTAAAAAAAATATTTCGGTTCTTATGAAAATCGCAAAATATGAATGAACATTCTGTATTCAAATTTTCCATGGTGAGGTTTTCGTGGAATTATTTCATGTTCAGTAATGCATTGAATATCTGTCCTTAATTTAGTCTTCAATTTTGTGGAGTATACTTGAAACTGGGTCAAATCCAGAGTTAGGTTTAAGACAAATGAGCCTTTAAATTTGAAAAAGTTGAAAATGCTGTTTAGAACTTTGTTTTACATTTTCTGATATCTGAATGACAGCAACTTTACTACCTACTGACCGTATAATTAATAGCTTTTACGTGATTTGTAAATCCAATTAAACGAAAAACGTATTCCTAATCAATAAATTATACCGAAATTAGTCTGAACTAAGAACGGAACGTTGAGCCATTGAACTTCCTATTAATTTGAACCGAAGCCTTACTAAGTATCTTAAATACATCCTCCTAAAAAATGTCGAAAAGCCTGTCGGAAATTAAAATCAAATTAATGCAAGATAATAATAACATATAAGCCATCCTCAATATATAGTGTAACTTACTTAGAACGTAAGAGAAGATTTTATTTTAGACATGTTGATGTAAACGGTATTTGGAAGGTCAAGTTCTATGAATGTACGGGTGTTCGAAAAGTAGATAATTGTGGATCTAGGAAATTTGCGGGGCAAGCAAAGTAAAGTATGTTATCTAAGTGTAACAACAGCAGTAGATATTTTCGCTGTTCAAAGTTCTATTTATCCTTAATCACGTTGAAAGTTTGGGAGACAATCAAACGTTTCATGATGGCAGAAATGAATAAGTTCCCAATACCATTTAAAGTAAGAAGTAAGATATCATTTCATCTCATTTTCAATTAAAAATATTAACGTGCCGATTAAATCTTGATAAGTAGATCATCATTTGACGCTCAAATCCAATCTTTTATATTTAAAAACCATTAATATAGCCGAAATTTTATTGCGCTTCGTTACTAACAGGAGGACTGAGTTTACAGAAGTGCACTATTTACATTAGAGATGATCGAACTTCAGGAAGTATATTACTAAGAAAAACCCTAATATAGATAAAAATGCTCTGGTACAAACGTTTAGTACGTTTAGTCTAGTATACGAAAATTGTCTATTTCCATTAGTATCAGTCTAGATACGTTTCGTTACTATTATTTCATTCTCGTAAACGTATTTGTACCAGATTTTACATGTGCCTATAGAAAGATAATTTTCGAATATTGTACGAATACGTTCTACAAGCCAATCATGTTTGATCAACTTTTTTATTTAAAGCGGAACGATAAATATTTTTTATTATTTCAGGTATAGGATCATCTTTAAAAAATAACAAGAGATACCTTGCGAAAATTGCACTATAACATTGATGCGTTATAAAGAGGAATACCTGCAATCTTTTAACACATACATCAGTTTTTATAATTTTCCACGGATATATTGTTGAAGATAAATTTATCAAACCTCGTTTATTTAAAATTGTATATTTCTAACGGTGGGAAAATATACCTAACTTGATCACACTTTCCGCTTCCTTGCATAGTTGCCGTAAAAAGCATGTGTTGTATTCGACTTTCGGCAGCCATTTTATCTTATATGGTCGAACACTTTTAAGATCTGCAAGCTCTCAAGGCCTCACTAAAGATGCAACTACAGAAACAAAAATGAAATTACAGGTTGTTAAAAACTATTTAGATAACCGTTATACTGATCTTCCTTTAACATTTCTCACACTATTTATTTGCTTGTTTTGCAAATGTTTTTATTTCATGTAGTTCCAGTTATACCACCGGTTTCATTAATAATTATACAAACAATATGGCTTCGAAAATTGATTTTAGATGCCGCTGTTTTTCCTAGGTGAAATTATAGCTAGGTTTCTCATAAAACCTGAATAATTAAAATATCGGCCATAGCTATTAAATACAAATTTGTATGGTCACAACAATTACAATTAATTTGATATAGGCTTTTTGCATTTCTGATTTTTGCTACAAGAATTGAAATAAGATAAAATTATTTTTATCAGGTGATTGAAGCGTTCTTAATTTTTTTTATTCCAAATGCTCTGAATAGGTTCATTATCTATAATATAACATTCAATGGTATTTTTTTTAAATTATGTAAATTTGCATCCAAATTGTTCCTATCCGATAGCTTCGATGTTTTATGTTATCTATTTTTTGATCTCAGCATAGTTTCAGAAGAGGGATACCATAATTATTATTTCATTCACAATCTGATAATATTCGACTACATATACATATAATGAAATCTATTGCACTACTAAAAACTAAATAGGTGAATCGTGTTTAATACTTATATTTCGTGTCGTTTCCTAAATCAGTACCATCTGTGTTCATGATATCTAGTCTCATGTTACAATGTAGTCAGATACCAACATTATAGCCTTTTTCTAGTCCTAATATGCTAAGTATATTCTGGTATATATTGGCACACACTACACTAACTCATGAGGTTCAGTCCTCTTCGCTCTTATTCTCCAGTTTGAATTATTCAGAAGTTGGATGGCTTATCGATGATCTCATGTTGAATAAGTCTTCCCTCGTGGCTTCTTGTCTACGTACAACATTCTAAGATCTCTATGGAGGTGTTTATTTTGTATATTTCAGGGTGCATTCACAATACACCTTAACACTTTGTTTTGAAGGGTTTAAATTATTTTAATAATAGTCTTTTTTGTGGGGGGAGGGGGGGGGGTAATCTCCGCAGGTGTATGTCGGCTGCAACCAGCGACTGTTTTCCCAGAATGGGCAGCTGAATATATAAAACCGACCAACACGTGTGTCAAGGGCGGTAGGTTTTAAAACCACGCCATATACCTACCCCATAAAATGAAAATGTCATTATCTCAAAATGTATTACTCCAGGCGAGTAGGAAAAAATTTCCAGAATCTCGCACTGAATTATTAGTCAGTCCCGGGGAGGGGGGGGGGGGGGGGGTCAAGACTATGACAAGAAACCGTACTAAACGTAAAAGGCCCCTAACGCTCAATGTCGCCACATGCTAGATCCCTATCAACAGAAGAAAGAGCCATTGAGATGGAAAGAGAAATGTCGAAAATCAAATGAGATGTAGTGGGCGTCAGTGAAGTAAAGCAACTAGGAGAAAGCCTGAAGAAACTAAAATCAGGACATCTGTTCTATCAAAGTCGGTAGCGAAACAGAAGCAACGGGAGGCCTCGGCTTCTTTGTACACAGAAAACACGAAAACAACATATCAGTGAAAAGTGTCTCTACTAGAGTAGCTCTCCTATAATCTTGAAGCTTAGCAAAAAGTACACTTTAAAATTTGTACAAGTATATGCTCCGACAAGTGATCATGCGGACTATAAAGTAGAAGAATTTTACGATGACATCACATTAGCCCTAAATGACACAGTAACACATTTTATCATAATATGTGGTGAATTCAACGCTAAGATTGGTAGAAGTTCCGATGCTACAAAAACATCACTGGGAAAATTTGGTTTGGGAAGCCGAAACGAACGCGGTGCTACTTTACTTAGTTTCCTGCTAGAAATGAACCTATCCCAAATGAACAGCTTCTTCTACAAAAAGGATAATCGAAGATGGACATGGCAGAGCCCCGATGGAAAAACACATAGTGGTATGAAATATGTCATGATGAATTACGTTTTAATAATCCTGACTTAGCTCGTTAATTTGAAGATTCAAATTCAAGAAAACACGAAATAACACCGAAAATAACAGACCTACTTTTCAGGTTACCCACTAATGATTCACTTGACATCAATCGACGAAGTCGTGGTAAAAATTGCAACGTCCTATTGATACCTAAAAAATATTCGCTGAAAGTTACTTCTCTTTACTCTTTATACACGCATAGTTACATTGGCAAAAAAAATATATTGATTCGATAGAAAAATTTGACTATTTATAGTTGGGTCCGCAATGCAAAATAACATCTTGCTTGCTAGCTTGTGGTTTATTTCATGAAGTGCATGTTAGCCAATACATGCAAACAGATACTTCTTAGGAAAAGTCCGCGAACTGCAAACTTTAAACATATTATAGCAGGCAAGAATTATAGTATCGTTTCTGCTCACTCCTCATCTCACAGGTGACATAAGTATCACCAACTATATCTTAGCATTGGATTCTCTGTACTCGGCATACATCACCCTTGTCTATCTCACGATTCTCACGATGCTTATACAGGAACCGTTAGAATTTATATTACCAGTGTCCCAAGAAATTATATTCTCAAGAAAAGTCAACTGTTTTGAGCGAATAAATTATAGAACTTCATTTTAAAGGCAAAAATACTATAAAGAATTTGTCATATGAGGTCTGGTTACTGATATCTTTAAATACCTATGGTATAGAAAGTTTTGCATTTTTAACACTCAAGTTTTCAGTAATCGTACCTTTTATGTGTTTTTAGTCTTTGTAATTCTGCTGTCACAAAAATATTGATTTAAAATATGTTGTAAAGGTAGTTGCATTAATTTAAATAGTAATACAAGTTTGTTGTCAATGACCAAGTTGAATATTTGTTAATCATATTATTGTCGAGAATATCTACTTGTATCGATAATGTTCCCCATTCTTAATTCAGTATTTTATTGCTGTATCCTACATCAATTTCTCTTCGGTCATGAACACCCAAGAGATGCTGGCCGACATGACAGTGTTTAATGGATTCTATTTATAATTGCCCTTTATGGCGATTCTATTTATATTAACCGCAGCACCGAGGAAAGAGAAAATGAAGTCTTGATGTAGCCTATACAGGGTATATCAGCCGAGCGAGGCGATCAAAATTAAAGTTTTCTATAAAATGTGTTTAATGGTGCTGTTTATTATTTTCTTTCATGACACTCTTTGTTTTTTATATACCTTATAGATAATTTCAGTTTTTTTCCTTTTTATCTTAAAGCTCAATATAACCGCTTAGCATATCTTTCCTGATAAATTATTTACCTCTCTCTCTCTCTCTCTCGTAAATCGATTTTTAGTTTGTCAAAATTAGGCGTTTTCAATTAAGAGGTGAAAATAGGCTATATCTGCTTTAAAATTGGAAATTTCCTCTCGGAAATGCGTACGGAAAAGTAATTAATGTACCATTCATTGCGTTGAGATATACTGTACAGCGATAGTTTTTTTTTTTTGAAAGGTATTCAAGAAGTTCGCAACGCAAAATCGTATTTTCTCTATGATTTTTTTTTACCTAATAACGGTTTTGGTTCACGCTCTTAAAATAGCGTGCTAAGATTTAGAATAAAAAAATTATATTACGGAAATAATTGTCAGATAAAATGCAAAACGTAATTTCTATAAAAAATTATATTCGACAAAGTTTCCTGTTAGTTATGTGTAACTGGTGGGTGGCGAGGTGGTGAACGATCGTGCGCGCCAGTGGCGAAGGCTTGAATTTTTGCGATCACATTTTATGAACAACACTACTTTAATTAAAAAGAAAATGTTTATTATTTGCTGTTTTTTCGTGCTAGGATTTTAATTTTAGTATGACTGAGAGTGTACGCAAGGGCCTTGATGAATCTACTAACCATTTGCTACCCTGGCGGGAGAATATCCTAGTTGTAAATGTAATGATCATTCTAGAGATATTGGCGCAATTTGGAACTAGATAGCTGAAAAGCCTCCACGTAATCCAGGACATCAGTACCTTCCAGCGGAGTCTGGCTAACTAACAACAACCGCTTCAGTTTTAAATGTATCGTTACAAGTGTGGAACAACGAATTGTGGCACAGGATACAGTAATTTAATTAATTAATATACTAATAAAGATAGACAGCATTATTCGGTTTTGGAATTTAGATCGAGGGTTTCTCTGCTGTACTCTTTCCCCTCGTGAATTCCAGACTGAGTCCGGCACGTTTTTCTCTGATAATTTGGCACATTAACTTATGACGCGCCTTTCCCTCAAATTTCCCTAATTTTGTTACCGTCGTGCGCATTATGAGTAAGTAAAATTGTGCAAGATATCATAATAACACAACTTATGTAGTGGTCTTCTTTTTAATTTATTTTTACGATCATTGGCAAAATGAAGACAAAGCACAACTTATCTCATTCAACTATGTTGAACTGACCCGGGTAGGTTATACTACAAAAGTGAAAATTTCAACAATACGAGATTAATATTATGCAATGCAAGTATTTTCTTGTGTTCTATATTTTGAAATTACTTGCCACATCTTCCAAAGTAAAATTTTACCTCGAAATATCCCACGAAATTTGCAGAAACCGCTACTTGAAAAGTGTAAAAATTTTCCGATTTCAGGCAATTCTGCTTACCTTAACTACATGCACCGGTCCTGACTCATTTTTGCATGATATTTTAGGCAATATATACCATATTTTAACCTAAACGTCATTCCAAAATATTGGAAGACGTATTCCTTCAAATTTCCCATAACGCATCAAAAGCAAAGCTATCTATATATCAGTCCAGTTAAATATAATAATCAGTAGACATAATAAAGGGTACCTAAATAAAATCCACTTGTGGTAATATTTTCAGAGTTAGGAATTAGACAATTTCCTGTTTACGCTACCAAATACAATGTACATCTACTATAAAAATATAACTATGAAAATATTAATTAATTATTAATAATGCTTAACAATAAAAATACTTTTATAAACAATCATCAACGTTCCATACATCAGTAAAAGGCGCCCGAGTTGGCAACAATGCACTATTATTCCCCTTTAAGAAAAGCATTGTCATAAGGCACCACGCCAACTTTTGAGCGTATACTGATCTATTTTCTCCCCTTCAGAACTTTTTTATAGCAGTGATCACAAGGTTCACGAATCTGAGATTGATTTCTTGAAATTAGCTATGCGTTGGCTGGCACGTATGCTTAAAGCAGATTTTTCTAACTCAAAATCAATAAAATCACCAATTCGGCATTTTCGATCGAATCGATGCGATTTTTTGGCCTGTTCGGCACATATTCCCCCTCTTTAATGTACGAAAATTTGGTTGCTCCAGTTGATAAAATATTAAATGGAGAAAAGTTTTAATTCAACTAACTGCCCCTTTATAAAATGCAAATGCATCATCATTTCCAAAGTGTCATCTAATGCAGCAGTTCAGCGTTCTTCTAATACACATTAGATTCTCGTCACGGAATCGGCTTTTCTAAAGAAAAATAAAAACTTACATTTTCCGTCAAAAGTCCATTGTCCGAAACAGAGAAGCATTTAGAGAATATTTCTCCTCGTAATTTTCTATCGAACTATGATACTGGGTTCGCCGATTACTGATACCAGATGTCACGGATCTTGTTTCATGTTTGGGAATAGTTTTTTGTCAAATTCGGCGGTATTTCGACACCCTTCCCGTGTATTATTTCCTATGGCATTATTCTTGAGAAAAAACACGTTTTATCATTTTAGCTTTAAGTTATTTCTTGTTCATGCGATTTTAGAAAATGCTGATAAATTTGTATAGTCGTTGTTAGTCATCCTAATCAGTCAGATATTTAGTACCCACCACCTCAGAGGCGTAATATTTAATTGCCACTGACCAAAACCATTGCTCAATACAGTTTCTTATACCTTTTGAAGAATAAACACATAGTTTTCTTCTCATATAATGACAACACCTTTTCTATTGTTCTATTAACAAAGAAAAAAGAGTATGATATTCTCCAAATCTTTTTTTGGCGGTGACAATATCTAATAATTCTTCCTTTGATAAGTAATACCACCACCAGTCTCGTGCTAATGTTCGGTGGTAATACCACCTATAAGGCGATACTTATTTCTATAGACAATAATGTTGTTAAATTCGTTTGGTTAACTTCAGAATATATTGAAATTGCAAATCTGTTGAACTCGACTTTTTTGGCAGAACACGATGCCAGCAAATAAATTCGACCGAAACGGTGCCAGTTTAGTCGGCATTTTTATACGGTTTTTTCCGATGTTTACTCTTCTGTTGAAAAACTTCAAAAACATGTCGAAAAGAGTTTACATGTTACATTATCTACAGAAATATAATATATTATGTAGTATATAACACGTATAGTGGAATTTCAAAATTTGCCGTTTGGATTACCATTAAATGTAATTAGTATAATAAATACCTTACTTATACATACAAACCTCCCCTTAAGGTCCGTTTTCACGCTCATGCAATTTGCGCAAATTGACTTGTGCATACTAATTTGCGCAAGTAAATTGGTACATGAAAACTAAAATCGTTGACTTGCACAAGCTAAAAAGTTTGACTTGAGTGAAATCTGGCTCGCCAGATAATTTACTTGTGGTTGGCACAAATGCATGACCGTGTAAACGGCACTCAAAATTAACGCGTGCGTAGTGGCAACGAATTCTGGTCTTCAGGTGCGTGTAGCTTTTGCATTTTGGTTTGCTGTGACTAGCTGACTATATACACAGTCGAAACAGTTTATAAGTACCTTGTCTGTTTTCTGTATGAATATATCTATAAAAGAAAAAGAATTCAAGCAGAGAAACCGTCGTGAAGAAAATAAACATGATGAGAATCACATAATATAAAATAATTGAAGAAGGTTATTGCTTCTGAGAGGTCCGGTGGCGGTGCAAAGACATATATGTTCCACATTTATATTATGAATTAATGAGCTTTCTAAAGGATCAGGAAAATCCAAGATGTACTCTATCGAATATGGACGAGGGGAACACATCACAGCTAAACTGAGTCTCTTATAATTATTATGTATCGGTTTATTTGCTTCATATTTATGAATATATTATTGTTAATACTAGTAAATACTTTAGATACCTTGATGTAGGTATATAGTTTACCACGAAATATATTTATATCATTTTTTGTTACATTTTCATTAGAAATCATGTTTTATTGCCATATCACCGCACCAGAAATATTGAAATAGTTTTCAAACGCTTTCTTCACATCTTGTGCTCGGGTACTATGTTGCATTATCCATGCGAAAATTGTTTGGTTCACTACTTAATTCGTTATTTAAATTAATATGAAAGTACGTGGCCTTCTTTTCAATCACACATTTTTGTGGACTTTTTGGTCATACCTCTTTTTTCACTTTTAACTTTTTAATTAAGCAATCCCCAGCTACTGCTAATAATTCGTTTTCCTGGTTCATCATGGGTTTTTAAAGTACTCACTGTTCGCACACGCGATATTCTATAAGCAGAAATCTGGACTTTACGAAATTTTGGGCAAATTTCACTGATCGTGAAAACGAATTCAAACAATTAAGTTTCATTTGCGCAAATTAGCATGCACAAGTCACTTTGCGCAAATTGCATGAGCGTGAAAACCCACCTTTACGCTATGTCCTAGGCCTACGTAAATACGATATGCACGGTGGGTGCGGTGCGGGAATCGCACGCATCGCAAAACGGATCCTTACAAAGTAAATACGACAATAATTGCAAACAACAGAAATATGGTGCACGATGTATCGGTCCTTAACAACTGTTCAATAGGAAGTGATCATAGACTAGTCAGAGCTAAGATCACAATAAATCTTAAGAAAGAAAGAACTAAAATGATAAACAAAAAACATCAAATACGATGCACTCCTATAAAAAAAAATACCAAGGCCTATGAGGAGGCTGTTCGAAATAGTCTTGAAGAAGCAGACTTGGAAGAAATGGAAACAATAAATAATCGCCTGTTGAAGGCCGTGAAGAGTGCAGAGGAAAAGTATAGGACGAAGGGCAGAGGAAAGGAATATAAAATCAGCACGACACAAAGAACCTTATGGAGAAACGAAGAGAGCTGAAGAACAAGAACGACACAAACAGGGACGAACTAGGACAGTTAAACAGAGATATCAGCAAGGCGGTAAGAAGAGACGTACGGCAATATAAAACCAATCAACTAACGAATGTCATTGAAGAAAACAAAAGTTTAAGGGGGTTAAGAAGAAGCCTTGCTATGGGTAAGAAAAATATATCCAACCTTGCAGACCATCAAGGACAAATAACATCAAATAAGGATGAGATTGTCAAGATTGTTTTACAGAAAGCTGTACAGAGAAGAGAACAAATCGAAGTTATTAGGATCAGGAAAGTGGAGTGGAAAATATAGGGTCAGAGGACATACCAGAGATAACAGCAGCGGAAATCTCAAAATCACTGAATGAGATGAAGAACAATAAAGCAGCTCGGGATGACCAAATTGTTATTGAGGCCTCTTAAATGAAGCAACACCGTCCAAATGGGACAAAGCAGTAATAATAATAATGCACAAAAAAGGGGATATGACTCAGTTGAGCACCTATTTAGCCTGTTATCCCTTCTGTACAAACTGTTTATGAAAATAATCGCTAAAAGACTAACATCAAAATTAGACTTCTATCAGTCTTCTGAACAAGCCGCATTTAGAGCTAAGTATGGAACAAATAACCACCTACAAACCATCAAAACGCTGATTGAAAAGACTATTGAATATAATAAACCTTTGATCTTGGTCTTCGTTGACTTTGAGAAAGCATTTGATTCTGTCAACCAAAAAGCAATGCTTAGTGCTCTGGCTGAATGTAGAATAGACTATAGGTATACCTCCCTCATTGAATATATGAACATTCTACAGCTTGTGTAAGGCTTCATGAGGACACGGAGACCTTTCGTATTGAAAGAGGGGTTCGTCAGGGAGACACAATATCTCCAAAGCTATTCACAGCCCTGTTGGAGTACGCATGTAAAACCGTCGACTGAAATGGAATGGGTATTAATATAGACGGAAAGTTTTTTAATAACCTCAAGTTTGCGAATGACATCTTACTTATCGCTGACAGGCACAGACAATGCTGCAAGGACCCTTCACTGCTTCAAAAGGGGTTGGCCTGAGGATAAACCCTTCTAAAACCCAAATACATCGAGCCAGTAACCTCCTACAAATATTTGGGACACGAGATAAGAATAGGTAGGTATAACCAAACATGCGAGCTAGTAAGGAGAATAAGCCTATCCTAGGCTGCATTTGGAAAGCTTATCAGATCAAGTAGCCCATTGAGTCTGTGTGTAAGTGTTTGATCAGTGTATTCTGCCTGTAATGACATATGGTGCAGAGACTCTAACTTTAACAAAAACAACGGTGTCCAAATTGCAAGTCACCCAAAGAGCGATGGAGAGAATAATGTTAGGAGTATAATTACGTGATAGGATTTCTAATACCACCATCCGCAGGCGATCAGGAGTAACAGACGTTGTTGTAAGGATAACCACCCTAAAGTGGAACTGGGCTGGCCATGTATCGAGAACAAAAAATTATGACCGATGGACAAGGAGAATTTTGGAGTGGAGACCCCGAATACAAGCACACAGAAACCGAGAACGGCCTCCAACAAGATGGACCGATGACATAAAGAGAATAGTATCGAACTGGATACGGGTGGCGCAAAACAGGACCGTTTGGACAGATATGCGAGAGGCCTACGTTCACCAGTGGACATCAAGGGCTATGTGATGATGATGATGATTATGAAATACGACAAAACATTTCAGTTATTCAGTGCTTTTGCAACAAGTAATCCATTTTTGTATTATATGTGAACCATGGCTCCAATAGAAATAGCACGTAAAATAATGCCTTGGCGAAATTAAAAATTGTAAAGAAATTACAAAGAAACAGGATAGACAGACATAGATTAAATTTAGGAGAATTTCATCATTTATATCCACAGTTGCGGGCAGATGAAAATGCCTTCCAGCTTCGGCAATATACAAGAATGCTTTCAGCTACAGATGATGAATTCGTATTGGAAGATTGGACATTATCATTAGCATAAGGATTAGATAATTCATTGATAAAAATATCTTGAAAATGACTCCTTATGCGTAATTTTTGTATGGGCTGCATTTTCTTGAAATACGGAAGTAATAAACTTAGAAACATGAAATCATCATCTTCCGGTTCGTCAAGAAATTCAAGTTTCTTAGCTTCAATTTGTAATAGCTGACGTTCCACAAAATCTTCGGGCTCTTCTTCATTTTTCTTTTTTGGGTGAGAAGGTGTTGAAGTTTGCGAACATGATTGTGTATTTGTCTGCGAACGCTAATCAGAGGACGATTTGGCGCCATTAGTTTGGTGTATTTGATGATTCTCCTACTGCTTCTGATCTTAATTGATCAAAGTTGAAACTGTTTCGATGGTATTTGGATTTTCGTTTTTCTTCATCACTTCATACATCACTATATACTATCGAATTCAGAATATTCGCTTACTCTTGGTGCATCATGGACAACTGTTTCAAGGGGTCCTATATTCGGCACATTGCTCTCTGTATCTCTGAGTGTAAGTGTATCTCTTGAAAAGAGACGTGTCGGCAAATATTACCATTTTCCTGGATACTTAGGAGGAGGGTCGCCTGATTTAGGTTTCGATATTTTTTTATCACAACACGTTACGTTTTTGGAACACTGGCTCGCGCGGGTGAAATCAAACATTTTGATTTTTAAAACAATGCGTGCGCTGCGGGTACACAAAATCTCCCGCAACGCATGCACAACGCATTTACTTTGGACAGGCTGATTATATGGGTTTAATCGCAGACTTTGATCGCGTCGCACACATCGCACCGCGCTCACCATGCATATACGGTTTTACTCACAGACACAGACTTGGTTCGGTTTTAGAGCGCTTTCACACGAGGATACTATATGCGAGATTCGCGTATCCGAGAGACAGGTTAAACATAAATTGAAATGGACCTATTCACACGGCACGAGCGACGCATACAGTATCGCGATTCCGAATTTCTGCATCCCGGCAACTCAGCCGCCGGACGCTGAATGCGTATGCCGCATACAAAATTACCATTACGATATATGGACCTGTTCAGACATGGATACTTTTGCAACGGAGAAGATATCGTAGACGCAGGATATTTTTCTGTATAAATTCAATCGTCATAGGTATTATTTACTACGCGCTATAGTGATGAACGTATGCACAGCACTGCGACTATTTTAGTACTGATTGAAGAAATACGTGAATTCGATGCAGCAGTCCAAGTTTTCGACCGCGATTCTGTATCTCGGATACGCGTATCTGGTATACAGAATCCTCGTATGAAAGAGCTCTTATTCTTCCCGCGTCTATATTTGGATTTGCTGTGTTCTTCTTACTACATAACAAGTATGTGCTGTTTTCAAGTGATTCAACGCACATATCAATGGTTCAGATGTCCATTCCTTAAGTTTTCCTAAGGATATTAGGTTTTTCGCACATTGCATTTTAGTACCTTGTTAGAAAGCCCTTATCTATAATATAGGCTTTCTATAGGGCGAGACCAATCGGGATAAAAACTTCGTAACGGTACGTCGGATCGCTCTGGGACTTATACCTATCGACTTGGAATCGAAAAAAAAAATTTTGATTTTTTGTCTGTATGTGTGTATGTATGTATGTATGTGATGAAATCGATTACAGGTCGCAATTTTGAAGGTAGCGAGTTGAAATTTGGCATAGAGGTAGAGGTCCCCAAACCCTCGGAACCTATTGATTTTGGTTACGATCGGTCAATATACAGGGTGTGAAAACAGGACAAGTTTCCGTTTTTTGGCGTTTTTTGGCATTTTTGTCCGTGTAAACAAGGACCAACTTTTCTTTTTTATGATGTCAAATGAAAGTATTCGGTAAGACACGTATTTTTGTTCCTTTGCTCTTTTGCTCTAATTGCTATACAGGGTGTGAAAACAGGAGAAGTTACTCTTTTTTGGCATTTGCAGGTCGCAATTTTGAAGATAGCGACTTGAAATTTGGCATAGAAGTAGAGGTCCACAAACCCTTGGAACCTATTAATTTTGGTTACGATCGGTTAATATACAGGGTGTGAAAACAGGACAAGTCACCGTTTTTTGCCATTTTTGTCCGTGTAAACAAGGATATAATTATTTTTTTTTATGTCAAATGAAAGTATTCGGTAAGACACGTATTTTTGCTCCTTTTTTTTTGCTCTAATTGTTACACAGGGTGTGAAAACAGGACAAGTTACCGTTTTTTGGCATTTACAGGTCGCAATTTTGAAGATAGCGACTTGAAATTTGGCACAGAGTTAGAGGTCCACAAGCCCTCGGAGCGTATTGATTTTGGTTACGATCGGTTAATATACAGGGTGTGAAAACAGG
>MU183292.1:213897-224440 GCA_016904865.1 Pissodes strobi | reverse complement strand
AGGGTGTGAAAACAGGACAAGTTACCGTTTTTTGGCATTTACAGGTCACAATTTTGAAGATAACGACTTGAAATTTTGCATAGAGGTAGAGGTCCACAAACCCTCGAAGCCTATTGATTTTGGTTACGATCTGTTAATATACAGGGTGTGAAAACAGGACAAGTTACCATTTTTTGGCATTTTTGTTCGTGTAAACAAGTACCAACTTTTCCTTTTTTCGGTGTCAATTTATAAATAGAGGTGAAAATATGTTAGCATTTTTTGTTGACAACATGGTTACCATAGCAACCAATTAATAATATGTAAATCACTAATAAAAGATATAGTATGGTACTTAGGATTGTTTATGAAGCCTAATTTGATACTAAAATATTGGTTGCTTTGGTAAACAAAAAAAGTAAAAAATCTTCTTGATTCGTCAATTGTACGACTTAGAGATTTGATATTTGGTATTTAGGTAAAGATTAAAAAAAAATTAACGATTGACGTTGACAAGTCGGTTACCATAGTAACCAATTAGAAAACTATCACGGTAAAATTCGACTAGCGATTGGTAACTAATTATAAGGGCTTTCTAATTATAGGCCACGGTACGGATACGAGCGTGGCAAGAAAAATGTGTGACCGAAGGTCACACAAACGAGGCCCGAAGGGCCTCGCGCGTGCCGCAGGCACGAATGGCCACGCCACTTGTTAGAAATGTTGCCAGACATAGGTGACATATTCTCAAGTTTACTACTTGCAGTCGACTATCACAGGTTAACGTACTGATATTAGGTAACTAACCGCATTTTCTATCGCATCCATCGTCAAATTTGTTATCAGGAGTTATCATCCACTCATCCAGTGAAGCTTTTATAATGGTCCCATTTCCCAAATATCACACTCAGTTTGATTGTACAGCGTTTTCTAACTGGCCCCTTTTGCCCTTAATGCAATTTCACGATCTTTATTCTCCTTGTGGCAAGTCAGGTCCCCTTTAATATTTCGTATGTACGCCCATCCTTTACTGTGCCGAGTTCAGCAATTTTCTAATTGCGTTACAGTGTATTTTGTTGCCTCTTCTTTGTACATGTTCGAAATTGTTTCTGAATATTTTTCGGTTAGCAATCATGGACGAAACACACTCTTCAAGCTAATTTTAACCGTGACATTCCCACTTGGTGTTGTGCGTTTCTAACCAATCATCGTTCATCAGCTAGGGTTAGTTTCGGTTCATTTTGTAACTCTACCTTTATAGCGTTGACTGATCAGCCAACGTTTATATAGTCTTATTAGTTGAAATTGAAACCGAAATATTTATACCTGCTCTCAATTTTAACAATTACAGCCTTAAATTATTTTTTCTTCAAACGTCAGTAAATCCGTCATTACTCGACTGTGTAGGCGGCCGTGAAGTTTCGTTTTTCCTCCGCCGGAGCTTTACTTTTCACTTTTCCGCCGGCGGAGGTAAAAGTGTTGTCATAGCAACATAGATACAATACAAACAGATAACAAAATAAGCGTCAACAACTCAAGATTTATTAAACTACAATTTGTATTTATCACTCAATTTGTGACTGCATTTCTAAAAATCACTAATTTAGGAACAAATTGGTTATTATTTAATCGAACTTACTCAATAACTGCTTATCAATACGGAATTAAAACGCAATCGGAAATGCAATCTTAAAAAATTAATTATTGTTGACAGTGTACACTGACAGCTTTATGTTACATTATATTCACCGACACCGGTCTAAGCAAGGCCACCTACGACCGTGGTCTAAGCCGCCTTGCGAACCCATTTATCTTTAATAATAATTAGATATTATTACTATTAAAAAGAGATGTTTTTGCATTAATTTGTCGACATTTGAAGAAAAAACAGCATATTTTATTTGGAGGAAAAGTTACTTTTCATGGCTTGCTCTCTATTACCAGCCTCACTCCGTTCGGCTGTTAAACACGAGCGCGCCATGAAAAGTATCACTTTTCCTCCATATAAAATAATATACTATTATTTTTAGCTTTTCACTTGTGTTTTCTGACATTTTGCTACGCGTCATTAAATGGGGGTATTATTAGCCACCATCAGTGGCATTCCTCATATCAATAGTTGCAATTATTGTTAGTTTTAATTGCTTGTAGGTCAGAAAAGGGTTGCTTTGAAAAGCAGGTTAGCGAAAGAATGAAAGAACATAAATTGTTATATTCCTAAAAGCTATCGCTGGGACAGAATGTATCATCCTTTGAATTTATTACGTTCGTTAAACAATATTCTTCAGTTCGACAATGTATGTAGTAAATAAAACAGCCAATTTTGTAATATATAATCATCTTTAATATTCATGGATTGGAACTTTAAAGGAAAGAGCATCAATACCATAATATATGCCATTAATAAGCTGATTTACAAAAAAATACACCATCCGTTTATTGTCTATTAAAATTTTGAACTGTTCGTATTTGGTCGTTTTAGAACAGGAATGTTCTCAATCTATTTTGAAAATCCTTAAACATATTTCACTACATAAAACAGCACTAGGCCAAAATACCACTATGTCATCGTTTAATTAAAACGGTGATGTCTGAAATTTTTGGCGAACTTTCAAAAATGTTCACCTGTGTTTTAAAGTTTTGTTGGAAATACCGGATTTAACATCACGTGGGAATTTTAATAAATATCGTGAAATTGGCTGACAGCCGTGACAAAGTTTTCATATTTTAGAGTAATATTGTGCTTTTGGCTTAAGCTAGGTGTATGAAAATTATTTCCTTGCACGTCTTTGAATGCATTTCAGTTTTCAATGATGTGATGTTTGGCAACCTAGATCTATACAAATGAGATTCAAAGAAAACATAGCTTATTTAAAGTATGCGTAGAACAGAAAAATCAGGTGTTGCCGAGCATGGTTTTGAAAATAATGGGATAATAACAATTAAAATTTTAAAATGAATTCACAATATATCTGACATGAGATTAGACTTATATGAAAGTATGGAAATTATTAAATTTAAGAATAGTTTAAATAGATTGAGGGCTTATTCCGTATAGTCCATTATATTGGTTGATCGAGCTTGATTAATGGGATCTCAGGATTGGTTCCTGTCGGTTTCGCTTGATTAAGCAAACAATTAGTATAAAATGTTGGGTAGATTATAAGTTTAGTTTTAATCATATCCCGATGATGCTAACATGGTTAGCCCTACGCACGTCAAATGCAAAACTTCTATTTCGGTATTATGGAGAAAACTCTGTTGTAGATATTTATTTGATTTATTTATATTTGATATTAGCAGCAACAGCCAGTTCAGATACAGTGTTATAAACTTAAATACTAAAATTAATACAATATACTAAAACTGCCCAATAACTGCTAGTTCTAGATACAATAAAATGTGTTCCTTGTTCTAGTACACACAAAGTTTACTTGAAATGGCAGTTGTTCCAAAAATTCCTCATTGTCAGTATTATTTTCAAAAAGTCCGTCGATATGCTCATTAAAATTAAGCCTTGAATCAAAATATAGCCAAGATCCTTTTGAGAGCTAAGTCTCTTTGATTCCATAATCAAAACTAATATTTGATGCCTTACATGGAAACGTAATCACTGCACATTTATGTTTACTTTCAACCTCATACCAAAGCACAAATGAGTTCAAATAATTCTGCAATTGTTCAGCATCTGCAATATTTTAAAGTTGAATAGAGCTTGTAATCATCTGCAAGAGTTAACCCCAATTTAAGGCGGATTTATCGATCTTTCAAGCCACCTCAATCTTAAACGAAACACCAGTGGATAGATAATTCATAATTACATTCGTATGGATTTGTAAGATTTGAAAAGTAAATAGTTTGTTCAAAAACATGAAAGATGTCCCCAAAAACCAAATTTCTTCAGCCACTCAGGGATTTTATGGCTGTTTTTTCTATTGAACTTATCTGCTATTCTGGCGGTTGCTTCGTGTGTCCATAAATTGTTATTAAATAAATGGGCTCTTTTGAAACATATAGGGGCACCTTTTTTCCTTTTGATCGTCAATTAGTTTTCGAGTTGGTTACAGTTGCTACAACCAAGCAAGCCCCCTTCTTCAGTATTTAACTCGGTACATAACATTCTGCACAAAGTCATGAAAAAAATCTTGGTTTCTGAACATCTGTCGTTGTTTATTGGTTAAAGACGCGATTTCTTAAATACTTGATATAATTTCTTTATCCTGTACATATATTTAATTTTCTGTTGAAAAAGATCAGCATCTCCCTTCGATATTCAAATTCAATGATAATAAAAACAATTTTTGTCATAAGATATAAATGATGATGATAAAATGTTGCAAGGTGAAATCTGTTGCAGTCATCAGAGAAGGTGAAGACTAACGACTATATAGGTACATGCCTTTGATATCCTTCCCATCTGTTCTACGAGTAGGTGCACCTCTGCACAGACATATCAATTTATAATTACATTTTTATGATTTCAAAATCTTAAGTTACTGCTACCTTAACACATTATGTTAAACTTATGTTTTCCTATAATTTTTAATTTACCGCTATAATTTGATTTAAACCTTAGGTGATTAGCAACGAACTTCATGAAGGTTATAAAATTATTTTCGATTTATAGTTAAAATTGGGAACTAAACTTAGAGAGCTCCAGCTGAATATTTTGAGCACCACCGTCTTGTGCCTATTAGACTGTTAGGCAAGGATCTCCCCACCATATCCAACATCAAAAGTACCGTGGCAGAAGTTAAGTGTCACCACCGTGATATTCGTAAAATCTTCAAAGAGCTAGACACGCAGAAGGCATCAGGGCCAGATGAAATACCTGCCATCGTGTTAAAGAACTGCGCAAACGGACTAACACCCATTATTTCCAGACTTTTTTTTATGTCTTACCGAAAGGGGATTTACCCATTTTCTTGGGAAGTCGATCGAGTGCAACCTGTTCCAAAAAAGGCAAGAAAACCATCTCATCAAACTATCGTCCAATTGCCTTGTTTCCCATAATCTCTAAAGTCATGGAACGTGTAGTCAATCAGCAACTACTCAAGTACCTCGAAACCGCAAACAGAGATCGACAGGAGATATATTGACCTATGTCACTCATATCATGATCTCGAGCGATTGCGTTAGATATTTCGAATTCAATCGACAGAGTTTGGCATGACGGATTGCTCAACAAACTGCCGTCCTTCGGACTACCAGCGTCTTTCTGCGGCTGGCTTGCCAGATTCCTCAAGAACCGATCTCTGCATAATTATGGACACATCTCAGACACATTCACCAGCTCAGGGCGCAATACTTTCACCACCTCTGTTCCTCATCTATATTAATAACCTGCTAACCGAAACCAATAATCCTGTTTACAGTTTTGCAGATGACAGTACCCTTGTCTCCCAATTTAGACTAGAAAACCCTTTACCAGCGACTGAGCCTTATCATTGCAGACAGGAGCAGATTACCTACAATAATTAATCAAGATTTGGAGAAAGTTCGAACTTGGGGCGGCAGGAATTTGGTCCAATTTAATGCTGCACAAATCCGAGCAGCCACGTTTACCAAGAAAGCCAATACGGCGTGCCCTTACATTATTATAGCAGGACTGACCATTCCTTCATCCTCGTCAATGGAGTGTCTTGGTCAACAGCAATATATCCTGGCATAACCACGTTGTTAACATCGCAAAATCACCCTTGCAGAAGCTTGGTGAGCTATTTGGCAACTAAAACTATATACACCGCAACACACAAAGCGCAAATAAGACCGTGCTTAGAGTATTGCTCACTCATCTGGGGTGCCGCAACTAAGAACACCCTAAAGCTGCATTCAAAAGAGAGCTGTGCGTCTCGTCGGTGACCTGGAGTTGACCCGGGATCTGGATAGTCTGGAATACCGCAGACATGTGGCCGAGATTTTCCTGTTTTATAGTTATTTTCACGGCAGATGTTGCCAGGATTTGACCATCATCATCCCGCCCCCATCAGCGCCAGTCAGACAGTCACGACAGACGGCTAGAGCGCACCCGTTCGTCATACAACTGGAAACACCTAGAACATCGCTTTACAGGGACTCCTTAGCCTGTTGAACTGCATCATTGTGGAACTCACTCCCAGGACATCTGTACCTCCCTAATTACAACCTACAAGTATTTAAGAACCGTGTCAATCAACATCTTCGCACACACACCGCTCGTAGGATCTCCCTTACTGTGTGTGCCACTGTCATAACTAAAATTGCTATTTATATGCAATCTTCTATAATATGACTTGAGTGTATGCGGACATATTTTGAATGTGAAATTGGCCGATTAAACATTAAACCAACTAATCCATCTAAATAATAACTTAAATTCGAAGCACAAAAGAGAACATAAATATGACGGGTCTAAAAAAACATTCGTTCGCTGATAAAGATTCGCAACAAGTGACAAAGACATTGTATTGTTTATTTTGCAGAAGGGCATAAATAGCTAACTTTTGTTAGAAAAAATACAAGTCCAGACAGGATGGAAGGTCGTTGCTCTCTTACCATATGCCAAAATCCTGAGATCACTGGCCTAGTAACTCAATGAATTTATCTATGATTTGATATTATGGCACCTAAAAGCCTACAAGGTTGCCGATTGTGAAGAAATGCATACAGAAAGATTTCAACATGATACGAAACAGGTTGGTCACTATCTCATGTGTTTTGCAACGGAGAACGTATTGTACATTGTACTGAACTTCCGAAACTCGACAACTGTTAATTTATTTGAGAATAAATATTAATTTGCGTTCTCGCTCTTAGCTGGTGCCAAACAGGCCGAAACAGAATATCGAAATATTAAAGTCTGCAAAATGTCTTCTAGCAAGCAAGATAATCGATGATACGCATTGCATCACTTGAATTGTATTTTAAAAATATTTTCTTCTTTAATATCGTTGACATATGTGTAGCTATTTTGAAATTTGTTTGCTGGTTTAACGTAGACAAGCCTATATTTTTAATTCCTTTGGTGATAATACTGACAACTGACCATAGGTTGGATATTACAGCAAAAGATGAAAAGCATAGAGTATGTCCAAAAAAGAGACCAACTCTGAACTAGACAGGTCATCAAAAAGTTTACCACTATTAAGCCTTTGCTATACCTGTCAAATAAGCCTATTTTAGTTAAAGTAGCTGGTAAAAAATCATTATTCTGCATAATTTTTGTTACATCGTGGTATTTAGCTAGATCATTAGTTTTATGTCCTTTACAACACGCATTATCGAAATTTAGACACCAAGTAATGCCAAAATGTACCCAACAGAAATAAATAACCAATGACCATTTATCTTTTATTAAAGAATTCTAAAAATAATCAAACAGTAATATACCTACAAAAGGGATGCTTAGAATGTTTGATTTATTCAGTTCTAAAGAATTTCTTAACCGAATCTCTACATCGGATCCTCAAAATCTTCTTTCATTTTCCTTAAATGTTCAGGGTCGCGCCGAGGATCATATTTAATAGTGAAACAGAGCAAAAAACGTATTAAAACACGTACTAATACTCATTATGTATTCATATTATTTGCATATTCACAATCGCGTGGAAGAGTTCTGACCTCTGACTAAACCCTTTAGCTTTTAACTAGTGGCAACCTAAGAGACGGGTTACTGGTCCTTATAATTTGTACGTTGTTCTCTACCTCTTTTTGGTTCACATAACTTCCTGTATCTATCTTCTTGTCACTCGTCAAGGAAAGCAGTCGTAAGTGGAGCAGTCATCGCTTTCCCCGTGGCTGCCAAGTTGGCGACAGTTTTCTGTACGTAAACTTTAATGTATTTTTTTGTATCACGCTTTATTAAGAAACAGAAGATATACCATGAATCAAAACGCTGCACCAGATGGTAACGCAGATGACCTTGTTAAATCGTTTGGTTTGACATTTTTGTATAGGTTTGTTGAACATGCGACATCAGAAGCATTTCTCCTTAGAATAAGCTCAACCTATTCCTCTAGAATATTTTTTTATTTATCCACCAACTAATGTTGTTAATGTTAAAAAGCCGGTTAAATTTAAAATTCTTAGTATTAATAATACAAATGAAGCGCTGGAACAGCTTTGGATTTCTCTAAAATTTGCTGAAAAAAAACTATGCTTGGGGTCGCTTTATCGACCTCCACACTCAAGTTTAAATCAATGCTTGGATTTGTTGGAGAATTCTCTAGTTGATTTACTTCCAGAATATGATTACATTGTTCTTGGAGGGGATTTTAATATTGACTTTTTTCCTCCCAATAATAGTCAGGGTTGTTTATTATTTCAAAACTTATTAAATAAATATGGTCTACTTCAAAATGTATCCGAACCCACGCGAGTAACCTGTGATTCGACAACGCTCTTGCATCTAATAATTTCTTCTAGTCCAGATATTGTTTTTGACACCGGAGTTTTAAAAATGGAAAATATATCGGATCATTATTTGGTTCATTGCAAAATAAAAATACCTAAAACTAAACTACTATGCTCAAGACATATAGAGATTATTCAAACTTTAATTACGAAAATTTTCTGATCGACCTTAAGACGATTCACTGGGATCATCTATTTCACTTAAATAATGTTGACGAAATGGTGGAGTTCCTTAATAGAAATATGATAGAAATATTTGACTACCATGCTCCATACAAAACGGCTAAGATAACTAAGCCTCCAGCACCTTGGCTTAGTGATAACCTAAAATTTATGATTAAACTTAAAAATAAAGCATTAACTAAGTATAAGAAATATAAAACTGAAAATGCATGGAATGAATTTAAAACTCTTAGAAATGTTGTTAATATGTCAATTAAATCGGAGAAAAGGGCCTACTTTCAACATTCATTTCGAACTGATCCAAAAAAATTTTGGCGTACACTTAAATATTTAAATGTCAGCTCAAGTACGGCATGCCATAATTTTTTTACTGACAGGACACAGGCTCAGGACTTTAATACTTATCTGCTTAACAGTGTCTCACAATTACCATTAAATAATCAAAATTTTGTAACCGAGAATTATGTGAACAATACGTTTCTAAACACTAATTACGAGTTATTTTCCTTTAAGGAGGTTACCCCGGAGGATATAGAGAGAATAATTTATAAACTTAATACTAATGCTACTGGGTCGGATGGCATTAATCTAAAAATGCTTTGGTATTTAATTCCTGTGCTTACTAACCATATAACTTACCTTATAAATAAATATCTGTCAACTGGCAAATTTCCTACACTCTGGAAGGACGCCAATGTGGTTCCCGTCCCTAAAACCTCACATCCAACCCACCCTTCTCATTTCAGACCTATTAGTATCCTTCCAACTATGTCAAAAATTTTAGAAAAAGTTATCTCCGAGCAGTTTGGTAACTTTATTGCACGAAATAACATATTGCCTCCAACTCAATCCGGTTTTAGAACCAACCACAGTACTTCAACTGCGCTGCTTAAGGTAACTGACGATATCTTTCGTGCCTGCGATGATAAGAAAAATACATGCTTAATTTTGTTAGATTACAGTAAAGCCTTTGATACTTTAGATCATGATTTGTTAAACATTAAACTTAAATATTTCGGTCTTGGTGACTTAGCATTGAAATCTTCAAGAATTACTTTAATGCAAGGCAACAGCGGCTTGTTATTGGGGGTGGTTATTCGGAGTGCCTACCTTTAGCTAAAGGGGTCGCGCAAGGAAGTATTATCGGCCCAATCTTGTTCTCAGTATATACGTCCGACTTTTGTAAAATGCTCAAATATTGTTCCTCTCATCAATACGCTGATGACACGCAAATTTACTATTCTTTGGACTATGTGGATGCTGAGAGAGCTATTGAAAGGATTAATTCGGATTTGAATATACTTAACAATGTTTCGGAGGCGCACGGGTTGCTGCTTAACGAGGGTAAGACTCAAGTTGTGTTCTTCGGAAAGGAAAAGGAGCAAATTTCAAACAATGATCTACTAAATATTAAGCTTAATAACGTTATTTTAAAATCTGCGGTTGTTTGTAAAAATCTCGGACTTTCTATGGATAGTGATTTGCGCTTTCAAAATCACGTTTCTCACATTCTTCAAAAAGTCTATTCTAAGCTTAAAGTACTTTATATTCATAAGAGCATACTTGATACATCTATTAAGCTTAGGTTGGCAGATTCTCTGGTTTTGTCAGATATCTCGTACTGTATTAGTGTGTATTGGCCAACCCTACTTTACAAAGACAAATTAAGTCTTCAACATTTACAAAATTCTTGTATAAGATTTGGTTATAATCTTCGTAAATTCGACCATATCTCCCAGTACTTTCACCAGTCTAACTGGTTTAGGTTGGAGGATCGTTTTCGGATGCAGCTTCTATGTCTTGTTAATAAGATTACTACTACCAAGCAACCGGCGTATCTTTATGAAAAGCTGACTAGGAGCTCAGATATTCACCCGCGCGAAACTCGTCATCGGGATCTATTTAGCGTCCCCAGGCATAACACTGCTCAATTTGAGCATTGATTTTTGTCTCCTTTTTTATGGATAGGGACTACCACACCTTCCTTCCA
>MU183292.1:191115-213887 GCA_016904865.1 Pissodes strobi | reverse complement strand
AACTGCCCCTTTATAAAATGCAAATGCATCATCATTTCCAAAGTGTCATCTAATGCAGTGGTTCAGCGGTCTTCTAATACACATTAGATTCTCGTCACGGAATCGGCTTTTCTAAAGAAAAATAAAAACTTACATTTTCCGTCAAAAGTCCATTGTCCGAAACAGAGAAGCATTTAGAGAATATTTCTCCTCGTACTTTTCTATCGAACTATGATACTGGGTTCGCCGATTACTGATACCAGATGTCACGGATCTTGTTTCATGTTTGGGAATAGTTTTTTGTCAAATTCGGCGGTATTTCGACAACCTTCCTGTGTATTGTTTCCTATGGCATTATTCTTGAGAAAAAACACGTTTTATCATTTTAGCATTAAGTTATTTCTTGTTCATGCAATTTTTTGAAAATGCTGATGAATTTGTATAGTCGTTGTTAGTCATCGTAATCAGTCAGATATTTAGTACCCACCACCTCAGGGGCGTAATATTTAATTGCCACTGACCAAAACCTTTGCTCAATACAGTTGTTTATACCTTTTGAAGAATAAACACATATTTTTCTTCTCATATAATGACAAAACCTTTCCTATTGTTCTATTAACAAAGAAAAAAGAGTATGATATTCTCCAAATCTTTTTTTGGCGGTGAAAATATCTAATAATTCTTCTTTTGATAAGTAATATCACCGAACAGTCGCGTGTTAATGTTCGGTGGTAATACCATCTATAAGGCGATACTTATTTCTACAGACAATAATGTTGTTAAATTCGTTTGGTTAACTTCAGAATATATTGAAATTTTGCAAATCTGTTGAACTCGACTTTTTTGGCAGAACACGATGCCAGCAAATAAATTCGGCTGAAACGGTGCCAGTTTAGTCGGTATTTTTATACGGTTTTTCCGATGTTTACTCTTCTGTTGAAAAACTTCAAAAACATGTCGAAAAGAGTTTACATGTTACATTATCTACAGAAATATAATATATTATGTAGTATATATAGTGGAATTTCAAAATTTGCCGTTTGGATTACCATTAAATGTAATTAGTAGAATAAATACAATACTTATACATACAAACCTCCCCTTACGCTATGTCCTAGGCCTAGGTAAATACGATATGCACAGTGCGTGCGGTGCGGGAATCGCACGCATCGCAAAACGGATGCTTACAAAGTAAATACGACAATAATTGCAAACAACAGAAATATGGTGCACGATGTATCGGTCCTTAACAACTGTTCAATAGGAAGTGATCATAGACTAGTCAGAGCTAAGATCACAATAAATCTTAAGAAAGAAAGAACTAAAATGATAAACAAAAAACATCAAATACGATGCACTCCTATAAAAAAATACCAAGGCCTATGAGGAGGCTGTTCGAAATAGTCTTGAAGAAGCAGACTTGGAGGAAATGGACGTAGAAACAATAAACAATCGCCTGTTGGAGGCCGTGAAGAGTGCAGAGGAAAAGTATAGGACGAAAGGCAGAGGAAAGGAAGATAAAATCACCACGACACAAAGAACCTTCTGGAGAAACGAAGAGAGCTGAAGAACAAGAACGACACAAACAGGGACGATCTAGGACAATTAAAAAAATATATCAGCATGGCGGTAAGAAGAGACGTAAGGCAATATAACCAATCAAGTAACGACTGTCATTGAAGAAAACAATAGTTTAAGGGGGCTAAGAAGAAGCCTCGCTACAGGTAAGAAAAATATATCTAACCTTGCAGACCATCAAGGACAAATAACATCAAATAAGGATGAGATTATCAAGATTGTAGAAGAGTTTAACAGAGAGCTGTACAGAGAAGAGAACAAATCGAAGTTATTAGGATCAGGAAAGTGGAAAATATAGTTTCAGAGGACATTCCAGGGATAACAGCAGCGGAAATCTCAAAATCACTGAATGAGATGAAGAACAATAAAGCAGCTGGGGATGACCAAATTGTTATTGAGGCCTCTTAAATGGAACAACACCGTCCGAATGGGACAAAGCAGTAATAATAATAATGCACAAAAAATGGGATATGACTCAGTTGAGCACCTATAGACCGATTAGCCTGTTATCTCTTCTGTACAAACTGTTTATGAAAATAATCGCTAAAAGGCTAACATCAAAATTAGACTTCTATCAGCCTCCTGAACAAGCTGGATTTAGAGCTAAGTATGGATCAAATGATCACCTACAAACCATCAAAATGCTGATTGAAAAGACCATTGAATACAATAAACCTTTGATTATGGTCATGGTCTTCGTTGACTTTGAGAAATCATTTGATCTGTCAACCAAAAAGCAATGCTTAGTGCTCTGGCTGAATGTAGAATAGACTGTAGGTACACCTCCCTCATGGAATATATGAACATGCTACAGCTTGTGTAAGGCGTCATGAAGACACGAAGAAAGAGGGATTCGTCAGGGAGATACAATATCTCCAAAGCTATGCACAGCCCTGTTGGAGTATGCATGTAAAACCGTCGACTGGAATGGAATGGGTATTAATATAGACGGAGAGTTTTTAAATAACCTCAAGTTTGCGAATGGCATCATACTTATCGCTGATAGCTTTGACCAGACACATGCAATGCTGCAAGGACTCTTTACTGCTTCAAAAGGGATTGGCCTCAGGATAAACCCTTCTAAAACCCAAGGGCATCGAGCCAGTAACCTCCTACAAATATTTGGGACACGAGATGAGAATAGGTAGGGATAACCAAACATGCGAGCTAGTAAGAAGAATAAGCCTATCCTAGGCTGCATTTGAAAAGCTTATCAGATCAAGTAGCCCAATGAGTCTGTGTGTAAGTGTTTGATCAGTGTATTCTGCCTGTAATGACGTATGATGCAGAGACTCTAATGTTAACAAAAACAACGGTGGCCAAATTGCAAGTCACCCAAAGAGCGATGGAGAGAATAATGTTAGGAGTATAAATACGTGATAGGATTTCTAATACCACCATCCGCAGGCGATCAGGAGTAACAGACGTTGTTGTAAGGATAACCACCCTAAAGTGGAACTGGGCTGGCCATGTAGCGAGAACAAATGATGACCGATGGACAAGGAGAATTTTGGAGTGGAGACCCCGAATACAAGCACACAGAAACCGAGGACGGCCTCCAACAAGATGGACCGATGACATAAAGAGAATAGTATCGAACTGGATACGGGTGATATGCGAGAGGCCTACGTTCACCAGTGGACATCAAGGGCTATGTGATGATGATGATGATGATGAAATACGACAAAACATTTCAGTTATTCAGTGATTTTGCAACAAGTAATCCATTTTTGTATTATATGTGAACCATGGCTCCAATAGAAATAGCACGTAAAATATTCCTAATGGATAATGCCTTGGCGAAATTAAAAATTTTAAATAAATTACAAAGAAACAGGATAGACAGACATAGATTAAATTGAGGAGAATTTCATCATTTATATCCACAGTTGCGGGCAGATGAAAATGCCTTCCAGCTTCGGCAATATACAAGAATGCTTTCAGCTACAGATCATGAATTCGTATTGGAAGATTGGACATTATCATTAGCATAAGGATTAGATAATTCTTTGATAAAAATATCTTGAAAATGACTCCTTATGCGTAATTTTTGTATGGGCTGCATTTTCTTGAAATACGGAAGTAATAAATTTAGAAACATGAAATCATCATCTTCCGGTTCGTCAAGAAATTCAAGTCTCTTAGCTTTAATTTGTAATAGCTGACGTTCCACAAAATCTTCGGGCTCTTCTTCATTTTTCTTTTTTGGGTGAGAAGGTGTTGAAGTTTGCGAACATGATTGTGTATTTGTGATGATTCCCCTACTGCTTCTGATCTTAATTGATCAAAGTGGGAACTGTTTCGATGGTATTTGGATTTTCGTTTTCTTCATCACTTTATACATCACTATATACTATCCAATTCAGAATCTTCGCTTACTCTTGGTGCATCATGGACAACTGTTTCAAGGGGTCCTATATTTAGCACATTGCTCTCTGTATCTCTGAGCGTAAGTGTATCTCTTGAAAAGAGACGTGTCGGCAAATATTACCATTTTCCTGGATACGTAGGAGGAGGATAGCCTGATTTAGGTTTCGATATTTTTTTATCACAACACGTTACGTTTTTGGAACACAGGCTCGCGCGGGTGAAATCAAACAATTTTGATTTTTAAAACAATGCGTGCGCTGAGGGTACACAAAATCTCCCGCAACGCATGCACAACGCATTTACTTTGGACAGGCTGATTATATGGGTTTAAACGCAGACTTTGATCGCGTCGCACACATCGCACCGCGCTCACCATGCATATACTGTTTTACTCACAGACACAGACTTGGTTCGGTTTTAGAGCGCTTTCACACGAGGATACTGTATGCGAGATTCGCGTATCCGAGATACAGGTTAAACATAAATTCAAATGGACCTATTCACACGGCACGAGCGACGCATACAGTATCGCGATTCCGAATTTGTGCATCCCGTCAACTCAGCCGCCGGACGCTGAATGCGTATGCCGCATACAAAATTACCATTACGATATATGGACCTGTTCAGACATGGATACTTTTGCAACGGAGAAGATATCATAGACGCAGGATATTTTTCAGTAAAAATTCAATCGTCATAGGTGTTATTTACTATGCGCTATAGTGATGAACCTATGCACGGCACTGCGACTATTTTAGTACTGATTGAAGAAATACGTGAGTTCGATGCAGCAGTCCAAGTTTTCGACCGCGAATCTGTATCTCGAATACGCGTATCTGGCATACAGAATCCTCATGTGAAAGAGCTCTTATTCTTCCCGCGCCTATATTTGGATTTGCTGTGTTCTTCTTACTACATAACAAGTATGTGCTGTTTTCAAGTGATTCAACGCACATATCAATGGTTCAGATGACCATTCCTTAAGTTTTCCTAAGGATATTAGGTTTTTCGCACATTGCATTTTAGTACCTTGTTAGAAATGTTGCCAGACATAGGTGACATATTCTCAAGTTTAATACTTGCAGTCGACTATCACAGGTTGATGTAATGATATTAGGTAACTAACCGCATTTTCTATCGCATCCATCGTCAAATTTGTTATCAGGAGTTATTATCCACTCATCCAGTGAAGCTTTTATGATGGTCCCATTTCCCAAATATCACACTCAGTTTGATTGTACAGCGTTTTCTAACTGGCCCCTTTTGCCCTTAATGCAATTTCACGATCTTTATTCTCCTTGTGGCAAGTCAGGTCCCCTTTAATATTTCGTATGTACGCCCATCCTTTACTGTGCCGAGTTCAGCAATTTTCTAATTGCGTTACAGTGTATTTTGTTGCCTCTTCTTTGTACATGTTCGAAATTGTTTCTGGACATTTTTCGGTTAGCAATCATGGACGAAACACACTCTTCAAGCTAATTTTAACGGTGACATTCCCACTTGGTGTTGTGCATTTTTAACCAATCATCGTTCATCAGCTAGGGTTAGTTTGGGTTCATTTGGTAACTCTACTCTTTATAGTCTTATTAGTTGAAATTGAAACCGAAATATTTAGACCTGCTCTCAATTTTAACAATTACAGCCTTAAATTATTTTATTTTTAGCTTTTCACTTGTGTTTTCTGACATTTTGTTTTAATGAAACTACGCGTAATTAAATGGTGGTATTATTAGCCACCATCAGTGGCATTCCTCATATCACTAGTTGCAATTATTGTTAGTTTTAATTGCTTGTAGCTCAGAAAAGGGTTGCTTTGAAAAGCAGGTAAGCGAAAGAATGAAAGAACATAAATTGTTATATTCCTAAAAGCTATCGCTGGGACAGAATGCATCATCCTTTGAATTTATTACGTTCGTTAAACAATATTGTTCAGTTCGACAATGTATGTAGTAAATAAAACAGCCAATTTTGTAATATATAGTCTGTCTAGAAAGTATCCGGAAAAAAGAAAATACAATTATAATTTTTCGGTTTAAATTTTTATTACTTGAGTTATAAAATTACAAAAAATAATTCACCTCATTTACATATACAACCTCCATTTAACTTTAAACGCTTCACTATACGTCCAGATACACCCGAAACTAGGTCACCGTCATAATGTTCGGTGATGGTGGTCCAGGTGTAAAACTGACCTAATCAAATCTGTGTTATTTTGTGGCATTACTCGTTTTACATCAATGTTTGTTAATCACCATAAAATGTTTTCAATGAGACTAAGATCTGGTGAAGCCGGCGGCTATGGATTTGTTGCCAATTGGTGTTCTTGCATTCAAGCATAAATATAGACAGAAGTATGGCATTGTGCATTATACTGTTGAATAAGCCATCCCTCTGGAAGCATAAGCCGTTTCGAGAAGAAAATCTTCTAGATTGCCACAATACTTTGCACTATTAATGGTACCATCAAGTATACAGAGAGGTGTAGTACCAAGCTGATATATTACTCCTCAAACCATTACTTTACTGGGAAATTTAGGAATATGGACTGTAACATGTTCTTCTCGGTCTTCTCGAAACTGGTCTGTGCCTGATATCTGTGCCATTTTTTATCCTCTTTATTGTCTCATATACTGCGCTTTTTTCGAGTCCAGTCAATTACACTAATTTTTTAACGTTCGAACACCTTTTCTATAGAAAGATTTCACCTCTTTTCTTTTTTCTACTTGCGACATTAATTCACTAATCTTAAGCCTGCTTACAATCGACAATGTTTGACAGATGGTGTTACCATGCTATTTTGACCGTAGCCTACTAACGGGAGAACGTACTTGATGTATTACTTTTGTCTTGGAATGTTACGAAAGAGAAATATATTAAAATTAGGAAAAATATGAAATTCCGGATACTTTCTAGACGGACTATATTATCATCTTTAATATCCATGGATTGGAACTTTAAAGGAAAGAGCGTCAATACCATAATATATGCCATTAATAAGCTGATTTACAAAGAAATACACCATCCGTTTGTTGTCTATTAAAATTTTGAACTGTTCGTATTTGGTCGTTTTAGGACAGGAATGTTCTAAATCTATTTTGAAAATCCTTAAACATATTTCACTACATAAAACAGCACTAGGCCAAAATACCACTATGTCATCGTTTAATTAAAACGGTGTTGTCTGAAATTTTTGGCGAACTTTCAAAAATGTTCACCTGTGTTTTAAAGTTTTGTTGGAAATACCGGATTTAACATCACGTGGGAATTTTAATAAATATCGTGAAATTGGCTGACAGCCGTGACAAAGTTTTCATATTTTAGAGTAATATTGTGCTTTTGGCTTAAGCTAGGTGTGTGAGGTGTGTGAAAATTATTTCCTTGCACGTCTTTGAATGCATTTCAGTTTTCAATGATGTAATGTTTGGCAACCTAGAAGATCTATACAAATGAGATTCAAAGAAGACATAGCTTATTTAAAGTATGCGTAGAACAGAAAAATCAGGTGTTGCCGAGCATGGTTTTGAAAATAATGGGATAATAACAATTAAAATTTTAAAATGAATTCACAATATATCTGACATGAGATTAGACTTATATGAAAGTATGGAAATTATTAAATTTAAGAATAGTTTAAATAGATTGAGGGCTTATTCCGTATAGTCCATTATATTGGTTGATCGAGCTTTATTAATGGGATCTCAGGATTGGTTCCTGTCGGTTTCGCTTGATTAAGCAAACAGTTAGTATAAAATGTTGGGTAGATTATAAGTTTAGTTTTAATCATATCCCGATGATGCTAACATGATATTATGGAGAAAACTCTATTGTAGATATTTATTTGATTTATTTATATTTGATATTAGCAGCAACAGCCAGTTCAGATACAGTGTTATAAACTTAAATACTAAAATTAATACAATATACTAAAACTGCCCAATAACTGCTAGTTCTAGATACAATAAAATGTGTTCCTTCTTCTAGTACACACAAAGTTTACTTGAAATGGCAGTTGTTCCAAAAATTCCTCATTGTCAGTATTATTTTCAAAAAGTCCATCGATATGCTCATTAAAATTAAGCCTTGAATCAAAATACAGCCAAGATCCTTTTGAGAGCTAAGTCTCTTTGATTCCATAATCAAAACTAATATTTGATGCCTTACATGGAAACGTAATCACTGCACATTTATGTTTACTTTCAACCTCATACCAAAGCACAAATGAGTTCAAATAATTCTGCAATTGTTCAACATCTGCAATATTTTAAAGTTGAATAGAGCTTGTAATCATCTGCAAGAGTTAACCCCAATTTAAGGCGGATTTATCGATCTTTCAAGCCACCTCAATCTTAAACGAAACACCAGTGGATAGATAATTCATAATTACATTCGTATGGTTTTGTAAGATTTGAAAAGTAAATAGTTTGTTCAAAAACATGAAATGATGTCCCCAAAAACCAAATTTCTTCAGCCACTCAGGGATTTTATGGCTTTTTTTCTATTGAACTTATCTGCGATTCTGGCGGTTGCTTCGTGTGTCCATAAAATGTTATTAAATAAATGGGCTCTTTTGAAACATATAGGGGCACCTTTTTTCTTTTTGATCGTCAATTAGTTTTCGGGTTAGTTACAGTTGCTACAACCAAGCAAGTCCCCTTCTTCAGTATTTAACTCGGTACATAACATTCTGTACAAAGTCATGAAAAAAATCTTGGTTTCTGAACATCTGTCGTTGTTTATTGGTTAAAGACGCGATTTCTTAAATAATTGATATAATTTCTTTATCCTGTACATATATCTAATTTTCTGTTGAAAAAGATCAACATCTCCCTTCGATATTCAAGTTCAATGATAATAAAAACAATTTTTGTCATAAGATATAAAATGATAAAATGTTGCAAGGTGAACTCTGTTTCAGTCATCAGAGAAGGTGAAGACTAACGACTATATAGGTACATGCCTTTGATATCCTTCCCATCTGTTCTACGAGTAGGTGCACCTCTGCACAGACATATCAATTTATAATTACATTTTTATGATTCCCAAAACTTAAGTTACTGCTACCTTAACACATTATGTCAAACTTATGTATTCCTATAATTTTTAATTTACCGCTATAATTTGATTTAAACCTTAGGTGATTAGCAACGAACTTCATGAAGGTTATAAAATTATTTTCGATTTATAGTTAAAATTGGGAACTAAACTTAGAGAGCTCCAGCTGAATATTTTGAGCACCACCGTCTTGTGCCTATTAGACTGTTAGGCAAGGATCTCCCCACCATATCCAACATCAACACTACCGTGGCAGAAGTTAAGTTTCACCACCGTGATATTCGTAAAATCTTCAAAGAGCTAGGCACGCAGAAGGCATCAGGGCCAGATGAAATACCTGCCATCGTGTTAAAGAACTGCGCAAACGGACTAACACCCATTATTTCCAGACTTTTTTCTATGTCTTACCGAAAGGGGATTTACCCATTTTCTTGGGAAGTCGATCGAGTGCAACCTGTTCCAAAAAAGGCAAGAAAACTAACCCAAACTATCGTCCAATTGCCTTGTTTCCCATAATCTCTAAAGTCATGGAACGTGTAGTCAATCAGCAACTACTCAAGTACCTCGAGACCGCAAAACAGAGATCTATTGACCTATGTCACTCATATCATGATCTCGAGCGATTGCGTTAGATATTTCGAAGTCAATCGACAGAGTGTGGCATGACGGATTACTCAACAAACTGCCGTCCTTCGGACTACCAGCGTCTTTCTGCGGCTGGCTTGCCAGATTCCTCAAGAACCGATCTCTGCATAGTTATGGACACATCTCAGACACATTCACCATGAATGCGAGACTGCCTCAGGGCGCAATTCTTTCACCACCTCTGTTCCTCATCTATATTAATAACCTGCTACCCGAAACCAATAATCCTGTTTACAGTTTTGCAGATGACAGTACCCTTGTCTCCCAATTTAGACTAGAAAACCTTTTACCAGCGACTGAGCCTTATCATTGCAGACAAGAGCAGATTACAATAATTAATCAAGATTTGGAGAAAGTTCGAACTTGGGGCGACAAGAATTTGGTCCAATTTAATGCTGCACAAATCCGAGCAGCCACGTTTAACAAGAAAGCCAATACGGCGTGCCCTGACATTATTATAGCAGGACTGACCATTCCTTCATCCTCGTCAATGGAGTGTCTTGGTCAACAGCAATATATCCTGACATAACCACGTTGTTAACATCGCAAAATCATCCTTGCAGAAGCTTGGTGAGCTATTTGGCAACTAAAACTATATACACCGCAATACACAAAGCGCAAGTAAGACCGTGCTTAGAGTATTGCTCACTCATCTGGGGTGCCGCAACTAAGAACACCCTAAAGCTGCATTCAAAAGAGAGCTGTGCGTCTCGGCGGTGACCTGGAGTTGACCCGGGATCTGGATAGTCTGGAATACCGCAGACATGTGGCCGAGATTTTCCTGTTTTATAGTTATTTTCACGGCAGATGTTGCCAGGATTTGACCATCATCATCCCGCGCCCATCAGCGCCAGTCAGACAGTCACGACAGACGGCTAGAGCGCACCCGTTCGTCATACAACTGGATACACCTAGAACATCGCTTTACAGGAACTCCTTAGCCTGTGAAATTGGCCGATTAAACATTAAACCAACTAATTCATCTAAATAATAACTTAAATTCGAAGCACAAAAGAGAAAATAAATATGACGGGTCTAAAAAAGCATTCGTCCGCTGATAGAGAATCGCAACAAGTGACAAAGACATTGTATTGTTTATTCTGCAGAAGGGCATAAATAGCTAACTTTTGTTAGAAAAAAATACGACTCCAGACAGGAAGGAAGGTCGTTGCTCTCTTACCATATGTCAAAATCCTGTGATCACTGGCCTAATAACTCAATGAATTTATCTATGATTTGATATTATGGCACCTAAAGGCTTACAAGATTGCCGATTGTGAAGAAATGCATACAGAAAGATTTCAACATGATACGAAACAGGTTGGTCACTATCTCCTGTGTTTTGCAACGGAGAACGTATTGTACATTGTACTGAACTTCCGAAACTTGACAACTGTTAATTTATTTGAGAATAAATATTAATTTGCGTTCTCGCTCTTAGGTGGTGCCAAACAGGCCGAAACAGAATATCGAAATATTAAAGTCTGCAAAATTTTTTCTAGCAAGCAAGATAATCGATGATAGGTATTGCATCACTTGAATTGTATTTTAAAAATCTTTTCTTCTTTAATATCGTTGACAAATGTGTAGCTATTTTGAAATTTGTTTGCTGGTATAACGTAGGCAAGCCTATATTTTTATTTCCTTTGGTGATAATACTGACAATAATTGATCGTAGGTTGGATATTACAGGAAAAGATGAAAGGCATAGGATATGTCCAAAAAAGAGATCAACTCTGAACTAGACAGGTCATCAAAAAGTTTGCCACTATTAAGCCTTTGCTATACCTGTCAAATAAGCCTATTTTAGTTAAAGTAGTTGGTAAAAAATCATTATTCTGCATAATTTTTATTACATCGTGGTATTTAGCCAGATCATTAGTTTGCTGTCCTTTTCAACACGCATTATCGAAATTTAGACACCAAGTAATGCCAAAATGTACCCAACAGAAATAACCAATGACCATTTATCTTTTATTAAAGAATTCTAAAAATAATCAAAACAGTAATATACCTACAAAAGGGATGCTTAAAATGTTTGATTTATTCAGTTCTAAAGAATTTCTTAACCGAATCTCTACATCGGATTCTCAAAAACTTCTTTCATTTTCCTTAAATGTTCAGCGGCGCGCCGAGGATCATATTTAATAGTGAAACAGAGCAAAAAACGTATTAAAACTCACGTACTCATTATGTATTCATATTATTTGCATATTCACAATCGCGTGGAAGAGCTCTGACCTCCGACTAAACCCTTTAACTTTTAACCAGAGGCAACATAAGAGACGGATTACTGGTCCTTAAAATTGGTCCGTTGTTCTCTACCTCTTTTTGGTTCACATAACTTCCTGTATCTATCTTCTTGTCACTCGTCAAGGAAAGCAGTCGTAAGTGGAGCAGTCATCGCTTTCCCCGTGGCTGCCAAGTTGCCGACAGTTTTCTGTACATAAACTTTGATGTTCTTTTTTGTATCACGCTTTATTAAGAAACAGAAGATATACCATGAATCAAAACGCTGCACCAGATGGTAACGCAGATGACCTTGTTAAATCGTTTGGTTTGACATTTTTATATAGGTTTGTTGAATATGCGACATCAGAAGGATTTCTCCTTAGAATAAGCTCAACCTATTCCTCTAGAATATTTTTTTATCTATCCACCAACTAATGATAATAATCTTTATCTTTATATTAAATTTGATAAATCGAAAGGAGAATTTATAGTCTGTTCTGCCATTCAGTTTTGCGATGTTGTTTATTTTAGTGATATTGATTCGTATTGTCTATAAGACCAATATAACAATGCCAAATAAATCATCATCATCATATCTGGCTTTACAACCCCTGATGGATTTTCGCTTACTCCACCACACGTTTCCATCTTTCTCTGTCCAGCATATTTTCCAGTCCATCTTGTAAGTTCATGGCTCTTAGATCTTTTGCGATGTCGTCTCTCCATCTAAGCCGAGGTCGACCTATAGGACGTTTTCCTTGTTGAGTCGTTTCCCACACAAGCTTTACCATTCTTTCATCCTGCATTCTTCTTACGTGGCCCGTCCACTGTATTATCTTGGCCTTTACCTCATTTAGTATGTTCTCCCGTATGCAGTTCTTTGAGTTATTGGTTGGTTTTTATACGGTATATTCACCTTCTTTCTTCTCTAGTTGGTCCAAATATTCTGCTCAGCACTCGTCTTTCGAATATCTTGAGTCAATCTTCGTTTGCAGCAGTGAGTGTCCAGGTCTCGCAATCATATATTACTATAGGTTTGATGATTGTACTGTATATGTGTAGTTTGGTTTTTCTGGTAAGTTCCCTTGATTTCATTAAACTTTGGAGAGCAAAAATGCATCTGTTTCCGGCTTGTATCCTGTTATTTATTTCCTCTGTGATGCCGTTATTTTCACTTATGTTCGTGCCTAGATATTTAAATTGTCTTGCCCGCTCGAAATTGTAGTCTTCAATCGAGAAATTTTGAAGTATGGTTCAATTCTCTCCCGCAGGCTACTGGAGAGGACTTTATAGCATGTATTTAGCAGAGTTATTCCACGGTAGTTTGAGCATTTCTTTTTGTCTCCTTTTTTATGGATAGGGACTACCACACCTTCCTTCCATGGTTCTGGTAGCATTTCCGTATTCCAAATGTTTTGGATGAGCTTATGTATGGCCCTATGCAGTGTTTCTCCACCATATTTAATACATTCGGCAAGTATGCCGTCCCTTCCAGCAGCTTTGTTGTTTTTTAATTTCTTTATGGTTTTGATTGTTTCTTCGTATGTTGAGGCTGGTATCTCTATTTCAGCTGTCGATATGCTTATGGGTGTCGTATCTGTATTTATCTCTTCGTTGAGTAGTTCGCAAAAGTGGTTCCTCCATGTGTTTAAGACGTTGGTTATCAATTGTCCGTTGTTTGTTGCGACGGTTCTGGGTTGATATCCTGTTTTATGCTTTGTTATTCCCTGAAAGTATCCTTTTATTCTGTTGTTTTTGTCTGTTTTCCTCCATTTCTCTTATTGTATTCAAATGGTGGTCTCTCATTTTCTTTTTTATTATTCTGCGTCCTTCAGATTTTGTTGTTAATACTCTTCTATGTTAGGTGCTGTTGGGTGTTGGAGCATTTTTGTCCTGATCATATTTCGTCTTTCCATCGCTGTTTTACAATCGTCATCATACCACTTCCTTCTTTGTTTTCTCTTTTTATCGAGCACTTCACTGGCCACCCTAGTTACTGTTTCTTGGATGTTCTTCCAGAGCTCATTTACGTTGTATCCCCGTTCCGGATCTTTTATTTCTTCACTAATTAGTTTCTGGTATGTTTCTTGTGTTTCTTCTGTCTTTAGTTTTTCCGTATTCCAGTTTATGTTGGTATTCTTTTTCGTGTTTGGTTGGGTGGAGATTCTTACTCTCATCTTTGTTCTAACCAGAAAGTGGTCAGTATTTGCGTCTGCTCCCCTCATACTTCTGTCGTCTAGGCAGTTACTACTATTTCTTTCGTCTATTAAGACATGGTCTATTTGGTTTCTTCTTTATTTGGCATTTGATATCCAGGTTTCCTTGTGTGTGTTTTTGTGTTCAAACATGGTAGACTTGATTAGGAGGTTGTAGCTCGCGGCGAGATCTATAAGTCTAGTTCCATTGTTGTTACTGGTTTGATGGAGGGTGTGTTTACCCATGGTTATTTGGTATGCTTCTTCTTTGCCAATTTTCGCATTGAAATCTCCCAGTAAAACCAGCATATCGTGTTTTGCTTTATTGGATATAAGATTTTCCAAATCGTTATAAAAGTTGTCTTTCATTAGTTCGTCCTTTTCCTCCGTCGGGGCATGGACAGAACATACGGAATAACTATCCTGTCCTTTTAGTCTTATGTAGCAGAGCCGCTCGTTAACTGGTTTTAACTCTATGACTGTTTAAGCCAGGGAGTCTCTAACAATAAAACCCGTTCCGAACTGGTGTTGTCCTTGGCCATATCCGCTCTAGAATACTAGCTAGTTTTTTTATCCTTTGCGTTCCATTTCCTGTCCACCTAATTTCTTGGACTGCTGTTATGTCCATATTTCTCCTTTTTACCTCTTCGACGGTACGGAAAGATGCTCCAGATCTATAGAGGCTGAGTAGGTTCCATGTTCGAAAATTCATTGTCCATTTTCGTTGCGTTTTTCGTCTTATTAAAACCGTCCGAGTCCGAGGCGTGTGTGTTTCCGTAACTGTGGTTTTTTTCCAAGAAGGGATAGTTAGTCCCTCGCTTAACCCTCCTCTTTTATCCGGGCTTGGGACCGGCTACTGCATCACTGAGCTACTCAGTTCACCCAGCCAGTACAGTAGGCAGAGTTCATTCATTGTGGATTATATGCTGGTAGTTATTTACCTGAACTGAATTTTTAGAAATAAGGAGAAAAGAAGAGAAGGTTAATTTGAATTTGGCGGCCAAACGCGTCCGTCTTGCGCGCCATCTGCATTCGCATTACTTGGAGACAGACAAAGGGATGGCAATTTTCTCACTCTCGGATGATTTATTAACATAGAGTTGCTCGTCTCTTTGGTTGTTTTTATTGTATCTGCTTTAAGACGCCTACAATCACAGCAACTGACAGACATGGGACATCACTGCTACCGAGTTTTGCTGACGCGGCATTTCTGAAGAGTTGAATTAATGACAGATTGCACATTATTTCGATTATTACCTACGCGATGCGAACACACGAAAATAATTATAATTATATATTATATAATTATATATTGTCGAATGGTTTCCAGGCAATACACGAAATTAACATTTTTTTAAGTTTGTTTTCTTGATTTTGGAGCATATCTTGAGTTAGTTTTTGTCGGTTTTGCTCCCAGAGCGAGCGAAGCGAAATGAAAAATATCGATTGATGGTGTTATCCATTCATATTATTTAGTTAAGTACGATAATATAATAATACATTGCTGGCTATACCATGTAAGCAAAACAAAACACTTTGCGTTGTAACTTGAAGGGATTATATAGAATGGTTAGGTAAAGTATGAAAAGCGCATTTTTAAATACTTTGCCTAATCACTTTTAGGTATCCTATAGAATGCCTTATTTCGTACTTTACGGATAAAACCTATATTATTATATACAGAAATCGAAGCGACTCCAGACGGAAACATGGTTAACTAATGGTTAATAGTAATATATTATTGGTTATTATACGACATAATATTATCAATTTATAAATAAATAGATATATGCGTTAAAATATATTATTCCGCCGATTTTTCCGTTGAAGATAACGTATTTCTGAGGATCATGACATTTTCTATTCCATGTAAAAGCTAAATTTAGTTGTAATTTATTGACTTATTTATAAAATGAAATAATATGGTGTTTTCGATCATTTTAGATTCACATATTTGGAACCCGCTTTCAATGTATAAATTGCAATTTACTTATAGGATAGTGTGCGAAAAGCAGCGCATTTATACGCTTTTGTATGTCGTTAAATATAATTCAGGATTGTGATTTATATTCGAAAATATTTATGCAGTACTATAAGCCTGGGAAAGTCGACACGCAAGCAGATTCATGGATGCGTTCAAGAAACACTTTTCCTTTACTTTTAAATTATACTGATATGAAGTTTTGAAATTGTAATTTAATTTACCAAAAGCAAATTTAATAAGGCACTCAGGATCTAGAGTTCTAGTATTTATTCCCAAATAATGGAGTTGCATTAGGGTGCAAAATAAAATATTGGAAATTTTAGCAAACAATAGGTGTATTTTAATCTTCTTCTGACAAATGTTTAGATGCGATCTAAAATTATGATGGAATATCCTTGAGGATCTCTGTACACTGGTTCACTACCTTTGGGTTTCTCCGTGCTTCGTGGATGGCGATGGCGGGTATGTCTGAGCAATACCCACTAAATAAAAAGGTGTTGGTCTGAGGCCCTGGAATATGTCCGATGACGTCACCGGAAGATATCCTAGGTGTGACAGAGGGTGGCATGGCCGTAGACAGGGGAAGCCCGCGAGGACATGCCCCCCCCCCCCCCATACGGTGTCAATTCCTTCCGGATAGTTGTGCCTGTGTACAGGGAGTCCCATTTTCGTTGTAATTGCGGGGTATCTCGGTTATTAGTGGGGATGGAAGGTTGCAGTTTTCGCGACACTGTGCTACTCTTTTGTAGAACGAAAAATGCCATAAGCAGGATTGCCATAGCACTCCTCGTTTTTGAGATACAGCGCAAAATTGAAAATGTTGCACCCCTCGTATCTCAGCTATGTGATACCGTATAGAAAAGGTGAAAACGGTTCATTATAGAACTTTTTACGTAGACTCCAGTGGCGCACTTGAAATTGGTTACAAATGCACAGTTTTCGAGTTATGACTCATGCTTATGATTTTTTAAAAGGGACACCCTGTACTTTTTAGGCTCAATAAATTGCACAATTTTTTCCCATCAGAATGATACATAGCACTTGCCACCTTCTGATTTTAAAAATATATTTTTTATAAGAAATCGTTTTTGAAGTATTCAGATGGCCTAAAATGTCCACTTGGTATTTATAATAATTATTAGTAGGCTATGATTGATACATAACCATATAAAATAACCGTTGGCTTTAAATGCAAGTTTCTCAATGTCTAGTAAATCGCATTTTTCAGTTCCACCTCAAAGTTTATATAAAATATGCATGTCATCTTCTTCTAGTAGTTCCTATCAGTTCTGGATGTTGGCAGCCATATTAGCTATCATCACTTTATTCACTGCGGCTCTGAACAACTGTGTGGTGGTCACTGCAAACCAGATTCTTTAGCCAAGAGATTCTCCTTCTTCCTACACCTCTTTTCTTATCAACTTTGCCCTGGAAGATATTTTGGAGTAATCGATATCTGTCTGTATTTTTCTTCTTCTCTTCTGGTATTGAAGTGTCCGTATTTTGATGGTGTCTAGAATGTCTTTCTGTTTATACATTCTCTGTAAAACCGTTTCATTTTTGACACGGTCTGTCCACGACACCTTTAGTACCCGGCGATAGAGCCACATCTCAAAGGCTTCCAATCTTTTACTTGTTGCCTCGGTAAGTGCGTAGGAATCTTACCTTTGTTGCTAACGTCAAGTCGTGGTACTTAAATATTTTACTCATATTTTTACACTGCTCTGGCCTTCTTAATACGGATCTTTATCTCTTGCGCGTGGTCTCATTGGTCACTCGTTCAATAGGCTTGCCGTTACTCTCGATGTTACAATTGGGCACAGTGGTCTTACTTATAACCATAATTTTTGTTTTGTTTGTTTAATGTCTAGTCCGTACGTGTTGCTACTCATCGTTACTCCATCTACCAAAAACTGCAAACCCTCCGGGCTATCAGTGTCAGTGTCATCTGCATATCGGATGTTATTTAACCTTTCTCCATTTAATAAAATACCCACGTCAGCATCTTCCAGTGCCTCTCCAAATATTTGCTCGGCTTACAAATTAAAAATCAATGGAGACAGTATGCATCCTTGTCTTACATCTCGTAGAATCCTGACCTCATCCGTATTTTCTTTCCCTAACCTCACCGAAGCAGACTGATTCCAATATAGGTTTGTAATATTCTTAAATCTTTATTATCCCATCCTATATTTTTCAAGACGTCTATCATTGTCTGATGCTTCACGTCTACCCAGTGTATTTCTGAACCCGAACTGAGTTGGTGTTATATGTTCCTCACACAGTTTATATATTCTTCTGTGTATTATTTTTAGAAATAGTTTCAGCATGCGGCTCATTAGGCGTATTGTTCTGTAATGGACATTACATGATATGATATGATTTGGCTCCCACTGATAAATTCGGCTTTAAGCCATTGGGAGGGAATATCACCAGAGTCATAGATTCGATTGAAAATCGAAGTAAGCCATTTTACGCTGTCCTAATCGAGTAGCTTTAGGAATTCTGCCTCTATGTTATCTGATCCTGGTGCTTTGCCATCTTTCATTGCTTTCATGGCCGCTCTTCAATGATGCTCGGACCCGTTTGGCAATCCACTTGCGGTGCCTCTGGACGATCATCGTGAAACAGTTGCTCAACGTAGCACTTCCAAATATCTTTAACTTCTCCTTTATCAACAATGACGACTCCCTTCTGATCTACTAGCCGATTTACTGTATTTGTTTTATATTTTCCGGTCATTTTTCTTACTTTCCTATGAACGTTAAAACTGTCAAATTTCTCTTGAAATGCTTCTAGTTCTTCGCATTGCTTCCTTAATTCATTTTCTTTGGCTTCTCTAATTTTTGTCTGAATTGTTTTCTGGATGTTCTTATACTTATCACGGTTATTCTGAGCAAGTCGTCTTTCTTCCATTAATTAGAGAATTTCTTCCGTCATCCACGATTTCTTCATGGTTCTATCATATCTCAGTAGCTTATCCTTAACATTTTTCAATCTGGTGTTTAGCTTTTTAATCTCTTCTTTAACAGTCGAGAAATCTGGTGATACTATAAGGTCGTCATTGAGTCATCATGGGTTCTTTCAAATCTTTTGTTTACTAGGATGTAGTCAATCTGGTCTTTAACAATATGTTCGCACGAGTCTTGAGGTGACCTCCATCAGATATAGTCTTCGTTTCGGGAGTGGGAAGAATGGATTCATAATAATTATTAGGTTTTATTCGAGTGCGAAGATACTCAGTTATTCCCTTCTTTCATTCCTGTCTCCCAGCCTACAAGCTCGCCTTCTCTTTCCTTACCGATCTTTGAATTGAAGTCCCCCATTACTATTGTCAGATCGTGTTTTGTGTTTTGGTAGTTTTCTCTCTATATTATCAATCTCTGGGTAAAATTCTGTCATCCCTTCGTCATCATACTCTGCTGTTGGCGCGTATACTTGTATGATATTTATTCGGGAAGGATTTGCATCAACTTGCAGCAGCATGACTCTTTCTGACACCGGTACGAAATTTTTGACACATTGTACAATTGATTTACCATTCATCACTTGACATTCCCGAATGATATACTCGATGTTCGTCTATATCACAGTAGTCCGCTCTGGGCCAGTGCATCTCACTTATTCCCATAGTTTTTCTTTCGAGTCTCTTCATTTCCAGTATTACGTTGTTAATTTTTCCCGCTTGAGCCAATGTTTTCGCATTCCATGTACTTATCTTAACCTTCGCTCTCATATCAATTCCTTCATTTCTTCTTCTGCTATCATTCAAACCTGATAATCAAGAATATTATTTACTAAAGTGTTACATAGAGAGTATTAAAACCGGAGATGAGGCGTCTACATTGTATTTTAATTGGTAGATCCTCTTAAATGACTAATATGTGTAACATTACTTTCAATATTATCATAACTATTTTACATATTATAGATGTCCTGAGAGACTGCAGCCAAAGATTACAGAATTAAAAATAACTGTAAACTTTGCTACAGCCAAATAAGGCTTTTTTTTAAGGATAAAATCCAATTTAATAGAATTTGGATCATTTGTGAAACCTCGAGGGCAAACTTATCAAAAGGAAAATCGAGAAATTCAAGAATGTTTTGGCAAATGTAGCTGTCACTCCTCAAACTTCCTGTCGAGAAATGGAGAACGCTGTTGGAGTTGCAAAAAGCAACATTCAGCGCATCTTAAAAAAAAAACATAGATTCGTTCCTTATAAGTTTCATAAAGTTCAACGATTATATCCTCGCGATGCTGATCGCCGTATGAGTTTCTGCAATTGTGCCGGGAAAATGCTAATTTCTCGTGAAATATAATTTGGTCTGACGAGACACATATAACTAGTACAGGAATTTTCAACAGACATAATTCTAGATACTGGCCACAAGGCAACCATCACCTGATTTTTGAACAGCTGCAAATGGACAGTTTGGTTTCAGTGTAGCGCAAAACGTCTTGTAGGAATTACTAGTGGAAGATGTTCCTCTGGCAAGTCTCAATCAGATATACGATCAACAAAACGGAGCTTCGGCTCATAATGCCCGCGTGGTAAGAACCTTACTCAATCAATATTTTCGGGATCGGTGGATAGGGACGTAATACGGCCCTGTATTTTGGCCTGCAAGGTCACCGGTCCTTTACAACATAATGTGGAAGTTGGTCCTCAATAATTGTAACGACAGAAATGATGAAAAATGCTTATTAAGATTTAAACTGGCCGATGCGCGATGAATCGTGATGTCTATTTTTTTTTGTTGGGTTTTGGATTTTGTGGACGCCTTATATTTAAGTTTATCTATATATAGGATTTTAGCTTACTTATATAGCCAGTGATAAGAATATTGTCTCAACTCCTAAGTATTTATGAACGCAGCTTAAAAATATCTGCGAGACGTCAGTTCAGATTACTTATGGTACGTGTTGAACGAAGAGTGCTCCCAAACCGACTTTTATGTGTTTAGGAGGCAATTTTCAGGCTGTCTACCACTTTGAAAAATGGTTATAAATACTGAGGCGCGAACGAAAGTGAAGGATATAAAATTTATATAAATAGATTTAACTCGGCGTATGTAAGTGTGTTTTATTGGACATTTTTGTTAAGCTGGTTTTCTGGGAAATGACAGCGGCATATGGCCCACAATGTTCTATTTCGTTTTTTTAGCATGGCATTTCTATAGCTTGACACGTGGTTTCAATTCCTAGAATCGAAGAATGGGCAAAATTTATTTGGAACCAAGATGTGTAAAAATGAAACAAACTTTAACACTTTTAAGTTTAAGTGCGATGAAAATTACCCCAAAATTAAATTACAATATTTGTCCTTTTGACCCACCCTCTTCAAATGTATGTTTCTGTCTTGGGGGCCCCTAACATAACATATGATTTGTAGCCCTAAATTGCATCAAATATTTACTCAACGAATGTCTTTGAATTGGAGAAAAGGGAGGAATAGAGAAAACATATACTCTTATGAATTTAAACGAGATTATATGGAAAGTTACCCTAACCCTAACCGAAAGATAAATTGTTACGATGTCAAGAAGTCAGTCCAATCACAAACTGGCTGGGATTTTTTACACGAAATTTCTTGAAAATATCGAACACTTCATTGCTCATACACATAAATATATGTCCATACTGAGGTAAAGACAACTTACTACAATTTAAAAATACCGCCTGGGGTCCGATACGTTCAACTATTTTATAGAATCAAATACCTCAAGTTTAAATATCTAATTTTCATTTCATCAAGCCTTCACAGACCCCTCTGTAAAAACTGAACATCCCGGAGTCACCAGTTAAGAATTACTACTCTAGATGATTTTTACTTTCTAATTGTTGAATGGAGAGGTTATGAAAAAGTATATTTTGGCTGTATGCCACCCAGAAACTGTTATATTTAAGGGCTTTGTAAGATACAAACATATTCTTAAAACTGTTGGTATAAATTTGATTTTATATTTTATTCTCAGAAGTAAAACATTTGCCATTGAATTTATCTTCTATAAAAATATAGGCGTTCGATACTTTTATGTAGTATAAGATACCAAAAAAAAGCAACAAAAAATCTGCTGCTATGATCAAGCATCTTACCTTACTTTGGAATTTGTTGAATCATTAACTTTGTCTTGATGTGATTTCAATTCAATTCTAATTTGTCACGGTAACCTGAACAGGAATGGAAACTAAGTACTTTGCGTTGGTTAGGCCACGTTCTTAATACAGCCAGGTACTTCTTTATAGCTTTAAATATGTATTATTACCATTCGAAGCAACTGGAATGATAAAAATCACTCTTGAACAAAATAAAAATCCATTGACTTCAATTTTCTTTATGCATTCATTATTAGGCCTTTGAATGAAATAGATTCTCCACACACTTTTGTTTCTCTTATTTTTTTATGATACGCTATTTTATTGCGTAACTAGTTGCACCGTACTTCTAACCTCAAATGAGTTTCTTGAGACTGGCTAAACTGAATATCTTCTTTAAGTAGGTTTATTAAAAGTATCCCTGAGGCTCCTATTTAAATGCATCCTTCAGAAAAATCTACACGGTACAAAGCTGCTTCATATTTCGTAACTAAGGACCATTTTCTTCAGGCATTATAAACTTAATTCTTAAAATATAAAATATTAAAATATTGAAGAAACTAGTACTAAATGAAGTCCATAAAATTAGCTCCGACATTTTGGATTTTTCGGATTTTTTTTGTTGTGCTAAGTTTAT
>MU183292.1:157490-191015 GCA_016904865.1 Pissodes strobi | reverse complement strand
GTTGCAGATCGCGTTCTGACATCCACTTTCCACGTCGCCTTTGGCCTTCCTCGTTTCCTTCTTTCTGGGGGTACCCATCTCAGTAATTTTTTTGGGAGCCTCTGGTTGCTCATCGTCTCTACATGTCCATACCACATCAGTTGCCTCCTTTGGATTTCCTCTATAATTGATGTCTCGACTTTCATTATTTCCCTAACTCTGTCATTTGTGACTCGTTCTATCCTTGAGATTCCGGCCGCTAGTCTCAAAAAATCTATGTCAAGGGCGAGAAGTTAACGTTCTAAGGCTTTTGTTAGTTGCCATACCTCACATCCATACAGCACTATACTTTTAAATATGGCATGTTTCCTTTCCCGAGATATGTTCTGGGACCAGAGTATCGAGTTTAATCATCCTATTATGTTTTTCCCTTTCATGATCTTTTCGGTTATCTCTTTCTCGGTTCGACTACTTTTATCAATTTTCGTTCCCAGATATACATATTCAGGGCACTTCTATGTTATCATTTTCTCGCAGCTGCAGTTTCTCTCCATGATCTCCGTACAAAGATATTTTGTTTTTGAACGATTTACTACCACTCCCCACTCATCATACGTTTCTATTAGTTTCCTTGTCATGAACTCAAGATCCTCTTTGTCATGGGATATAAGGTTGTAGCGTCGTCTACCGGCACACCCATTCCACCGCATGCTCTTATCCAGTTTTTTAAAGCTTCGTTGAGGTAAATCTTGAACAACATTGAAGAGAGAAATCATCCCTGTCTGAGACCCTTATTAACTGGATGACTTTCTGATATTTCCGTTTCTAGTTTGATTCTAGATATCGACTGATCATACAGTTGTTTAATAGCCATTACTGCAGTGTTGTTTATTCGAGATTTTTCCAGTACATTCCACAGTTATGGGACAGGAACAGCGTCATAAGCCTTGGTCAGGTTCACAAATAGAAGATGCAATTCCCTATTCCTCGCGACTTTTTTCTCGTTCAGTTCCACCAGGCTAAAAATGTGATCCAGACATGATCGACCCGCTCGAAAACCAGGTTGGTCCTCTATTTCGTCCGGACCGTATTTTACCTCTACGATATTTCTGAGAATTTTTTCGTAGAGTCGGCTCATAATGCTAGTGTCCGATATACATTTGTATAGTTTGAACATTCATTCCTTCTTCCTTTTTTTATGAATGGGGTCGGTCCATGCTTCTTTCCACGCCGGGGGTATTTTCTCTCAATTTATATATCTAGTGAAGAGATCTTTAAGGTGTATAACCAGTTTCTGGGTTCCATATTTTATTAGCTCGGCGGGAATTCCTTCCGGTTCACTGGCTTTACTGTTTTTATGTTCTTAATAGCTTTTCATACCATGTCTACGTCCACACTGATTGGCTGACTCTGAACTTGATCTTCTTTAAGTTGTTCGGAGTAGTGTTGTTTCCACGTGTTTATCTGTATAGGTTGAATCTTGGCCTTGTTCGATGTATCTGTTCTTAAACTTTTCATTAGTTTCCAGGCTTCAGAAGATTTTGTCCCCTCTAGGTACCAATTAATTTCGTTGCACCTTCTCTCCCGCGTTTCACTTTTATTTTTTATTATCATTTGTTTGTATTTAGCTCGGTATTTAGTTTGTTCGTCTCTATATACTTGTTTATCATCCGCGTTTTTAGAGTTTAGCTATTTATGATAAGCCTGCTGCTTTTTACTTTTGCCTGATTTTCAAGTTCCTCGTTCCACATTATTTCATGTTTGTATTTATTTGATGCAGATCTTTTTTTTCCAAGGCCTCCGACGCTGCCGAGTGTAGTTGTAGTGTGTTTATTTGCAAAAAAGTACAAAAAAGATGTCCCATTTCAATAAAAAATATAGCAATGCATCGGGAGTCATTTGTGCCCTGAGTTGCTACTATCATTTGTCGCATTAGTTAAAACGTCAATTTTTCAGAAGACACTGTTGCCAAATTTATTCTTAAGATGTTTGCTGCAGTTTGATTTCAAAGTAGCAAAGTTTATTGCTATAAAATAGGGCACAACGAGTTCCTATCTCTTTCTTTTATTCAGGTGCATGAATGGAAATGCACACTATTCACTTGTATGTATGTATTCGTCAAATATTTAACTTGCGTTGCTCTCCCCTAGCTTTGCTTGCTTTGAGAGCAAAACTAACTCAACTAACCCAAATTAACAAAAAAAGATTTATTTTATTCAACAGATTTGTTTACATTAATTTGGGTTAGTGTCTGTTCGTTTTGCTCCCGGAGAAAACGAAGCGAGCAGCAGCGTAGGGAAATGTTCGAAATGTAGCGCACTTGCTTCAGTTAGTTTCGGTTGGCTAAAGGCCGAGTTAAAAGTATTTCATACAATTCGTCCAAATGCCGGGACACATTACACGATATTATAAATTTCCCACTTAAACAGTCTTGTAATCAGTCGTCTTCCCTTAGATTCGGTAAGTAATCACTTTTTGTTAATAAGAAAATATGCAACATTTGGCAATCAATAAGTTAGTGGTTCTATTCTAAGTCAATATAACATTAAAAGTGACTTCCGCTCCCTCTTCGGTCGAGTCAACCCCCGTTTTGTAGCGGCCCCTTTGTCGCCATTTTGGGCGGAATCGTGTCTATCGTTCAGTGACCGTTGTTTCTCCCCGAGGAAGAATCGAGTGTTCTAGCCAGAAGAAATTCCTATTCACGCTGGTATCCAGGCCTAGGGAACCGGATGTTCCCGTGGGATCATTTCTGTCTGTGTCTGCAAAAATTCAGACCACAGGTACTTCTTTACGTACTCGACACTTTGAAGGGTCAAAAAATCTACTTAGTGCCACCGATTTAACATTCCTTTCAGCTTGTTATACGGCCTATATACTGCAAGAGGGGGGTGAAATGGAACAGTGGACTATGACTGAAGTCAGATGCCCTTAGTTGGGCGGTTCGAAGCATCTCAAACCAAGTTTCTGGGTGAATGCCGTCCAGTGAAGCCCACACGTAAAGCAGCAGCAGAATAACCTCAAAAATAACTTCCGTTTTGTATTTTCGTCGTCATTGGGTGAGCACGTGGCTATCGTTCAGTGACTGTTGTTTTTCCCTGAGGAAGAATCGGATGTCCTAGCTAGAAGAAATCGCCCATTCACGCCGGCACCAGACCGGGGGGAACCGGACGTTCTCGTGGCTTTATTTCTGTCAGATTTAGCAATCAGCTGCCATTTTTTATTTGTTCGTGATAGTCGGAGTTTTCAAGAGAGCGCATGCTCAACACCTTGAAGAGTCCAAAAATATAATGCCACCGATCCAACAAGGGTGTAATCTATCTGCGAGGGCTGCCCTAGCTCTAGCTAAGCCCGAAAACACGGGGGCCTGGGCGAATGCGCTACGTGAGAAACCCACTACCAGAAACACCATAACCTCAAAAATCAAACTTTGGAAGTTTTTGTTTTGGCTGAAAGGTGGTTTATATTTCCGAGATTTATGAAAATGAATTGTGACACAACTCAACACAAATGACGCTCATGCATTGTCATAGTTTTTGATGAAATTTGATATTTTTGTTTTAATTGTAATCATTTTTGTTCTACAAATGAATATGTAGTGCTAACGAGTTGCTATAATCTCCGAGAATTGTCGACATTTGCTGCACAATAATTTTTTTTCGTAAATACAAAATGCCGGGTGTAACTTTGTGGACATAAAAACATTAAACTGGTTATTTTTTATCGCAATCCATATCCAAATAAAACCGATTACTTTCTTGGTGCTTTTTGCGAAATTAAGTCGGGGAATACCCCATTTAACGGTAAACTTGTTTTCATTTCATGCCAGGTTATAATTAAAGTATATAGTAGGTTTATATAAGGACAAATACTAATAAACCTAGAATGACACAGAAAACGATGGAACGAACTATGATGAGTATCTCACTGAAAAATAGAATAAAAAATGATGAGGTCAGGAGAACAAAGATTAGAGAATAGAAGAGATAACAAGAACAAGAATGAAATGGCTTTGGGCAGGACATTAGCTGAAGACAGATGGACTAAAAAGAAGGATGGGACGCCCACCGAAAAGAATGGATGATGACATACGAACCATAGTTGTGGATGAGGACCGCAAAAACAGGGGATACTGAAAATAGATGGAAGAGGCCTACATCCTAGAGTGGACAAATAGGTGGCGAGAGAGAAGAAAAGAACATATTTTTTTGCATTAAAAAAAAATAATAAAAGTTGGGCGATTTAATAGAGAATTCACTTTTTAGAAACTCATATTCCGGCATCTTTACCTCTTGTGATGTTTTCCCATTGACTCACTATTTACTAACGATATCAAATAAAGCGTTTATTTGTATGATTTTAATTATCACTGATACTTACTTTTTTTTTAAGAAATGCTCATTATAGAGCTGGAATCAAAAACTGCTCCAAAAAATATTCAGCATAATATTATCATAAAAAAACGAAATAATCTCTCAAATACCAATGCATTACATAATCTACATGTACAAGCTATTTTTTTGTATATAATAAAGCAATAAACCCAGTTTAAATAAAACATTAGATCAGCGATAGAAAATTTTACGAAAAAAAATACAAAAGATAATTTAAACTGAGTGCTTGAAACGATAGGAAAAAGAGTAAATGCTATGGTGATTCTGGTAGATTTATACTATCATCCAAAAATATCAAATTATTCATTAAACAAAAATCACTAAAATATAGCTATTTAACCGAAAAAAGTGCAGGGTCAGAGCACCAGGCCACATCACAACAACAAGTCAAATGAAATTGTTGCCAATTTCAAAATAAGTTGTTTTCAGTGATAAGTTTTTATTACCGACTCTTTAAAAGAATTATAAAAATACGAGTTGTTTATTTTTTAAATAGACATGACATTCTCAGACCAGACCAGTTTGGGGACATCGGATGCCATATTTGCTTTTCTTGAGGGCCCTTATGGGAATCTCAATGATAGAAGGATTATCGCAACGGTGCTTTGTGCTTTTGCCAAAACATTTGACTTTATCAATGACTGAATTTTGAACAGTATCGTGTTATCGGAAGATCTCTGGATTGGTTTTAGAGTTACTTGTCAGAAAGAGCACATAATGTATCCTTCAGTGATCTGAAAAAAAGAGTGTACGTTATGGCGTTCTACAGGGCTCGATTTTGGAACTGACTGTACATTAAAGATCTTGCATCCTCCGATATTTCTGGTAGATTTACATTGTTTGCAGATATTGCCGCTTTTTTACTGGCATGGCAAAAGTACTGAAATATTTATTGGTAAAAATGAGAGTGGTTTTTATTATTAAAGGAGTGGTGTGATGCTAATCAGCTTAGTCTAAAGTTAACGAAGACGAGTATTATAAGCTTGCGTTTAGTGGCCCTGGAAAATAGTAAGTATACTGGCTAATTTGGTCGAAAATATCTTAGGTTTTTGAGATGCTCGGATAATTCCGATCGATCTTCCTTACAGGCAAGTCGATTGATCTTGTAATTATCCTTCGCATCTCCGCCGTCCCTCATTACATTTTGTAGATGTTTAAAGTATTTCCGATGTAATCTACATTAACTGAAAATTGCGATTTTTCTGTAGTCTTAGATTTGTAAGGCCCTTTTTATAAACTAAAATTCAAATTTATAACCATTAGATTTAATAAAACACATATGAAGGTACATATATCATGTTTAACGCTTAACTGATATTAACATTTAACTTATTTCTAATACTACACCCACATTCTTATGGAATATGATAACAAGTTGGTAAGTAAGTTATAATTGTACCTTAATATTTATATGATTCCTTAGAAATTATGGTTCAATAAACAAGATGCAAATCCAGTGGGATTACCCACGCCAAGTTTGTTATAGAATTTTGAGAATACTTTTGATTTTTCTGTCGAGCCAGCTGTCGTCTGAATGGTTTGTAATGTAACACCCATTCTTTGAGCTGTTGAAGTTGCCACGTGTCACGTGCTGTGTGCCCCAAAGATTTCTGTGTTTATACTGCTGGCTTTTAGTTTTAACTTGACCCATCTACTAATGGTTTGACTGCTGTCTGGGTGACAGGGCTTTTTATGAGTGAGTATTACATTTTCTTTGGTTTTGCTACTTGTGGTATCGATTGCATCTGCAAATGCAACGATCTATTAGCATATTTACAGTATCTGTGAATGCCGCAATTTCTGTTTTTGAACAGAAAAAAAGGTATATTCACTAGCTGCAACTGCAATTGCAGACAGTGGAGGGTACGATCGATTGTATCTGCTAATACAACGAACTATTCACCTTTTATTGACTGGTAGCACCCTTTTTCATTTTGTGCGTTCTATGTAAGTCGCTAATAGTGTGGCTATACATAGTTCAGGTTGATTAGTAAAATAAGGTAATATCAAATTAGGTTGAAGCCTGTTTAAGCCACTTACTTTTATTGATTTCAATTATGTTTTCATATTTAAAAATATTGTCCATTTTTACTTCCGGGTTGTCCGTGATTTGTGTGCCGTTATTAGTATTAAGAGTGTTACTAGCTTTAAAGTTAGATTTGTAGATTTAAGGATTCGTGAGGGTACATGTTCTTTAAACGCTGTAGAACTAGGTAGGAATCCCAAGTAATTGAGTATTTTGGTTTTGGGGGTCTTATGTTAAATGTTCTATTGAGAAACCTTTTTATAACCGCTTCGTCTTTTGTTTAATATTCAATATTGGAGAAAGTGCAGATTTGTGTGAGTTCATGGTAGACTAGGATGACTCCGAAGACAATTGAATTTTAGCTCAAGAATAAGTTTACGGTTTTGTTATATGTTTGTTGGCGCTTAGAAAATCAGAAATTCCCCTATTTATTGTGAATATTTCCGTATTGTTTGAGGGCGCTATCTTTCAATGAAAAAATAATCACTTTTATCGCTTCATTAGGTACGCTTTGTTATAGAAAAGCTCTCCTCACAATGAGGAAGTTTCACCAATTTTTTTTTATTATTATTGCTGATTTCGATAGCCCATGAAAAACAAGTGACCCCGTGTTTTTTCTTTTTTCCATAAGCCGAAAAATGAGGCAGATACAACGCCTTGAGATGTGCTTATGACGTCATAATACACATGAATTGTTACGTCACACCATGCATAGTATATCTATATATACAAAACTAAAAACTGGTATAGCTCTTGTAATATTCATCTTTAGTGGAAATAAAAAAATACGTATCGATTCCTTTTTCACTGTTCTATAGTTTGCAATAAAAAATAATCAGTTTACTTTCCCAGGAAACTTCCTAATTTCCCTACAGCCAGGGAAATTTTCTTCCACAATGGTTGTTTCTCTCTGCAAGTAGATGTGAGTAAGTATTTTTCAGGGTAAAAGATAATAGACTGTTCTGCCAGTAGGTCCCTTTTCTTTTGTATAAACCCCAAAAATGAGTATTGTTGTGCGCGGGAATATCTGCGCTTTTTTCGGAATTTACATAAAACCTAAATCTTGTAATGTTTGTGTAATTTTATTTATACTTTTAAGCAATTCTCTTTTGAATTACCAACAACTAGCCAATCGTCTAAGTAGACTACAGTTTTTATACCCTCTAATTTTACATATCTTACAACTGGTTTCAGTTTTGTGAAAAGATATGGAGCTGTACATAAACCAAATGAAACACAATTAGATTGGTGTAGTACGTTGCAAAAAACGAGTCTTAACAACTTTTTTGACTACTGTGCATAGGGATAAGGAAATATGCTTCTTTAAGATCAGTTTTCCCCAAGAATGCGTATTTTGAAATTAAATTTTTTGCCGTCGTATGTAGTCTTCTACTTTGCTAACCGGAGTGGTGTCCTATTGAAAGGGATTTTATAATCCTGTACCCACTCTATTATTGAACTGTTTACCTTTAAATTCTGTCAATTTTGAACGTATAATAATTCTAGTTCAGACGGTTAACTAATTAAATTATTGAAAAGGGCACTAATCCCACGGACTATAGTTGTTTTTGTAATTGATACAGTAGTTGTCTTGGCAGGATTTAGTACTCTCTTCGAGATTTAATTTTGATGTCTGAGGACATTGCTGTTGGCAGCTGGTGGATACTTCTCTATCATACTGTTTTTTTTTTTTTTTAATCTTTTAGTCCTTTTAATAAGTACTTGTCCCATCTAAAAACTATCTGAGTATGTAGTTCTGGCCTCGCAGGTATGATTTCGTCGTTTTTTTTTTATTAACAAAGCTAGCATGTGGTCCTTACTTTGTTCAGGACGATCTGGTGCTTCTGATGTTGGTAAGTCTTGATTCGAAGAAGTTATTTCCTCAGCTAGTGGTCGGGATAAACAAGTGCTTTTATTATTGTTTAATACCATAAGGACGGGTGTGGTATCTTAATGAACCACTTTTAATGGACAATATAACATAGGGTGGTGAGATAAATTGAAACATGTATTCGGTATTGATATAATTTAATAATGCAGGTGTAAATTGCATTTAAATATGAGAGATATAAATGAACAGTGTATTCTATGTTAAATAGAAATTATATATACAGTTCTTAGAGTAGTTGCAGGCATTCGTCTTCGTCCATTCAAGCATAAAACTAATATTACAAAAGTTTTCTTAAAATTAGAAATGTCTACTGAAGAGTCTTGATTGTTTGATTTAAAAATGAGTTTTTATCTTTCTTATTTTAATACTTCGTTCTCCAACTTAGCAACTTTCACACAGCATACCTTTTCACTTTGACTTGCTTTACAGGAATTCGACCAGGAATGTCAGTCTGCCTTTCGCCATTTTATGTTCCAATTTCCAACGGGGATGCTATCGTTTCTGACTTCGAAGAATTGCTTTAAAAAAGCCCAAAAGGAGGTCTTTGTCCAACCTTGGACAAAGATAACTGAGGTGCACGAAATATTCTCTAATATTTGTGCATACAAGAGAAATTGGCCAAAAAGGAATTTGACCTTTTGGCGCGAAGAGGCACTTGCTAGAGCTCGGTGGCACGACCGATCCAGCAACGCGGAGTGTTTGCAGAGCACTGACTTGAATTTGTCTTCGAGCTGGTTGCCTCCTGGCGCCAGACCAAATAAAAAGTGGGGGGTTGGCGCTTTGCCGAATTCATTTGAGATTACAAGGGTAGAAGCTGTTTTCTTTCTTTATTTGACAGACTGATTGTTCACAAGGCTGACGGAGACAAAAATACATTGACTTTAAAACGATTACAAACGTTTTCCATTACTAGCGAAAGTTGGCTCTATTGTAATCTTTTATATTGACAGCACTGCTGTACAGGTTCGAACTAAGGGATCGTCCGTCTAGGGTTGGACTAAGGGGTTTTAAAGAACTTGCATATGCTTATTTAAATGTACAAATTGGGTTGTACCAGGGGTGAAATAAATTTATTTTGAGTTTAATTATGGCTCATTCATTCTACATGCATACAGGGTGTTATCACCAGACTATACGGTGAAAAACGATAGTTTATGCACTTGTTGGGGTGTTTCCCCAACAGCTAGCATGAGAGGATCTTCTAATGCATCTGCAAATGCAAAAGAAATTCCTTGGGTTTGCTACTTATGGTATCGATTGCATCTGCAAATGCAACGATCTATTAGCCTATTTACAGCATATGCAAATGCTGCAATTTCCGTTTTTGAACAGAAAAATAGGTTCATGAATATGTTCACTACCTGCAACTGCAATTGCAGACAGTGGGTACGATCGATTGTATTTGCTTATATAACGAACTATTCACCTTTTTGCTTGCTGCTTAACCCTGGTTATGCTTTCGACTGCATCTGCAAATGCAACGATTTTTTAGCATATTTACAGTATCTGCAAATACTGTAATTTCTGTTTTGAATAGAAACCAAGAGCGTAATAATTCGCTACCTCCAATCCAATGATTTTATGTAAGAGGGTTGCAATAGTATGATGGTTATTTGTTTTTGGTGGTTATTTGTTTTTGTATCTGCGAATACATAGCACTATACCGATTTATTTTGTCAGTACATATTATATCCTTTACATCGGCAAATATCCCTATAGTGTGCCTCTAACTGATTCGCTTCTTCCAACGAATATTGCCCCCTTTTTTCGCCTTCTTTGCAAGCAAGACGTATCACTAACATATTCACTATACTAGAAATACGATTTCTAGGCATTTATCTTCTTAAAACCAAAAGAAAGAATTGATTTACGGATTCTTGCTTCTCACCGATCTGTGTAATGACGCATCAAGGCGATGAGCTTGAGCGGCTAGCCAGGGTCGGTTGAATCACCATGTTTTTAGATAACTTCTTGTACCGATTGGGAAAAAGTTGTATACTACAAAATGTAATGAGGGACGGCGGAGATGCGAAGGGTAATAATAGGCTTAAACTTGATCCGCATATACATTTTCTGGTTTAGAGACTGGTCTCAAATTAATTTGCTATGAGGGAGATATAAGGAGGACTGGACGCATGTGAGTAGTGGTTAGGAATCTACTCATGTGCGGTCAAAAGTGCGTATTTTTCATTAACTGAAATACATCTCAGGTATGAGGTCTGTTTTTGGGAGCTCTTATTATATTTACTAAGTATAATAGACTGTTCCAACTATTATACATAGTAAATATACATTCTACATTTTGACTAGCACGTTCTTATAACATCAGGAGCACGGATAATGTTAAATTGCCAGTTCCTGTTTCCTGACAACTTATATAATCTCTATCATTTGTAAAAGTAGACAGTCGTTGACTGAACATCCATTGGTATTAAGACAATCACTCATATGAATAAAAGAGAAGCAAATGCTTTTGCTTAAGTTTTTATGAGATAATCATATTCAGCTTTAATGCAGCAAAAAGAGACGGTGATAGAGTAAAAGCATTTACTACACTTTATTCATTCGACTGATTAAAGAGAGAAGAATATTCACGCGGGAGATTTAAAAATGTAATGAAATAATGTTCGAATTTTTTAACGACAGATTCTGAAATTAATTTGTCTTTGCCTGTACTTATTATTTGAGTGTTTTTATGACATACACACTATTTTAATCTATTTGACGTGTTGGTTTTAGCTTCTGGAAAAAAAACCTATTTTAATATCTCCCTTTAAATGATTTGCTGCTGATTCTTCTGCTTTGTCAACAACATTTTTAGTGATATGATAATAAAACAATGTTTAATTTATTTATTATTATTTGATTGAATAGATGACGCATAGGTATGTACGTAATAGATTTTGTGGAGATTTACGGTACGCTATAAGCAGTTGGGTACTTCCCTAGTATTCATTATCCTCTATAGAAATCTCGAGGAATGTACGCATTGATAAATTATCTAACAATTTGTCCTACTATCGTTATGCGCAAATTTACTTATCCACTATAGTAACATCATTAATCTGCGTCATTTAGGCTAGGAACCGTCTGTTATTTTGCCACGACAATACCCTTAACTCATAAACCGTAAAGCCTGCGGTTCAATAAACCCTGTTTAGTCACCGTTCGCTGCAAATGATCTGCAGGTGGTAGGCAACACTGAAGATGAACTCACTAAAAGCTAGGTCTAAAACCCCGATCGTAGATTGAAATAGTCTCGTTTTTCACGTTATAGATAATTAACTAGATAGCGAAAACTGCGTGGAACGGCTGTTGTTTAGGTTATCTATAAATTAGTTATAAGTTATAATGCATTATTAAACTCTTAGATTTTGATAAAAAATAAACGTAGCTTACTCATTATAACTGGAGAACGTTTGAGGTTTTTCAAACTTCAATGGGGCTGTTTGACGATTTTCATCATTTTACGCTTTTGACATGTTTTGGTTCATAAGTCATAATGCTAACATTTATTGTCTATTTGTAATCAGTTGTAACATTTAAAATTTTTCCTATTACGTATCCAATAGGAAACAAGGCGACACTCTTGCTCAATTGAATTTTCCACTATTTATCCGGTAACACATTGAGCAATTGTTACCGTTTTCTGATGAATCTAAAACTATTTCGACTGATCTAAATGGCTGCATTGTCCTACAGAATATCTTAGAACCTGTAGTAGTTGGAACAATTTGCTTCTGATGTTAACAAGTATTTTTCATGGTGTACTCTACTAGTGGATTAATGATGGATTTTATCCCCAACTAGAATATGTTCAAAGAATGTTTCAAATAGCTGGTATTTTTCCTATAGATGCGTTGAGCAGATTGACATTCTTGAAGAATTTGGTATATTATCTTTAAAGAATTGCAAGAACTACCTTCAAATTTAATTATAATAATGAATAATATATTGTGGAAATTTTCTATTGTCTGTCCAGATTTACTGTTCTATTTCGACTGGTGAAATCACCTTCTTTATTTTAAATTGAACTCACTGTATATTTTTCAATGGAAGGATAGATTTTTTTTTATCTAAACATTAAAACAATTTAATATGACATCGATTGAATCGAAGTGGTCTTACTGACTCTTCTGAGATGGGGTGGAGTACTTGTTTGTCACTTACAGAAACTAGACATTTTAAAAAGAATTAAAATTATGTTAAAAAATAATAAATTCTGCTCCAAAACAAAGATTCTTCACCTGAAACATAAATACAGATCTATCAATATTGAAACAAAGGCCCATAGATTTAATATTAGACATAAAGGGCAGAAACAATGTTTAATTCTTCATTTCGATAAAGCAATAGAGAAGCTTTTTTGGCTTTTCGTTTATATAATCATGCCTACCAGTCAACATAGGATATTTTAAAAAATAGTTAAAATGTTTTTTTTTTTTGTAATGGTAGGTATTATATAAAATCGTTAATTAGGGTGAGAGTGATATTAAGATGATAAAGATTAAATATCCTTAGAAATTGGGGTAGTTTTGATACTTTATTGTTTGTTTGTTTTCAATTTAATACATTGTTATATATATTGGCTAGGCTGCAACGAGTGACAGAAATAAGTGTTTGTTTTTATAATTGGGTTATGTTCTATGCTATGCATGCAACTGTGAATAAATGTGCTATCATAACGCAGCTTTTAAACTTAAAAAAAAATACATTTACTCGTATTCAAAACAACCAATGTTACCAAAGATGTATTGATAAGAAGCCCGCTACTTTATTTAAAAGTGAATTAGTATTGATGTCTGTATTTTCCTTAAAACTTTTTCTCACCAAGGGAAAATGTCTTTCCTCAATTATGTTCTAAGTATGTTCAAATATTTATATACACTTCCCACCGCCTGCGCTTGTGTAAATAAACGGCTCACATCTGGGTTACTTATTAGGTCAATAAAAACCATTTAGAGACTGAATTAGGCATGGCAGCTTTTTTACTTGAAAGCGCTAAAAGGGATCTGATGTGAAGTTGAACAATCACTAAATTTGGATCATATGAGCGGGGCATATGCATATTACTTATAGTATTATTAAGATTCTCTTCGATCTACAAGCAAATAAATTGCATTTCTTTGCTTGTTTCTCGTTAAATGGCCCCAGAGTCTTATTGTTTTGATTAGTGATGCAGCTTGTGCTTCACATAATTGAGAATCAAACGAAAGTACTTTAATTTTTGCAAAATAATTGTGTGGGAAAGAACATCGAAGGCTTTGCTGTAATGAAGTGAGATTAAACAAGTTTTCTTTTCAACATTCAAAGCTCTTATAATATCGTCAATAACATTCAATAGGCAAATAAACCAGTGGTTGTACTGTGGGCAGAGCGAAAGCCGGATTGAGTAGATGGCAATATTTTATTTAATGCCATGAATATGAATTTGATTCGGCATAATATTTTCAAGAATTTTAGACATAGTGTAAAGAATACTAAACTTATGTAGGGAATTGAGTAGGTAAATTGGGAATATCTCGTTGAGAATCGTGTACTTATAATTCAATTGATCGAAAATGCCTTCAGTGCTATATTTAATATATATTTATCATGTATTGACTATTTAGGAAGTTGAAGGATGCATTTACAAGTTTGCCTCAAACATATTTATATTGTTTGCCTCCGATCAATTTGACTCAAATGCATATTCAAGCGATTACAAGATTAAATACCGGATTTACATATTTGATTCAAACTTCTTATTTGACAACTATATTTTTATATCAAATAATCGTTTATTTGCTTCAAATCGACATAAAGGTCGAATTTCTAAGCCTCCATATAGCTCGTAATTTACATAATCCATTGCTTAGTACCATCAACCATACAGCATGTGAATAACTAACTTCAAAGAAACGGGCTTACCTATTTGTTGTATTTAGCGTTATTTGTGCTCTTGTGGCGGTTCCGTCACTGTTCTAGCGTGACAAAAATAATATGAGGACTCTATAATACTAATCTCTACTACGAATCAAGAACAATATCTAACAAATGGCGTCTATTTTCAGGTATACGTATTTGACTAGGTATTACGTATACAACGGATAGGAGTAAATAAGTAAGTAAAAAAATGACGTCAGAAGGCTGGTTGACATAAAGTATAATATAGGGAGCAGGCTATAAGCATACCGATTGAACTTCATTATTTTGTTATTGAAAAGCAATGAAAGAAACATTTACCATTTAGGTTTTAGTTATAGATAATCTAGTTTATGTTAAAAAAATTGCAGTGCATATTGAAACGCCCCTGACCTGGGTACGCCTTTTTGTACCCAAAAGCCAGCAACTTTGTTGTGACGATCACAACCAACAAATTGTTGGTTGTGATCGTCACAATAATAATAATAATAAATATTATTACTGTCGGCTAAGACCCTGTTTAATGGACGTGTTTAGTAGGTTCTAAAGTAGATGTTTGTGAAACGATTATCTCGAATAATTACAATTTTTTAAGTGACCAATCAATACTGGCAATAAAACACATATGACCATTCTTTATATTTCTATTTTTCTTTACTTGTACAGTTTAGTTAAAATGCAGTATTAAATTATAGAAAATAATATTTAATCTTTAAAAAAACTTGAATACAACATGAACTGAATTTATCTATTAAAGGAAACATGTACATAAAAAAACACATTATTTGCGAGAATTAAGTTACGATATTTCAATCAGGCCCCAAACCAAGAATTAAACCGTGACCGCTTAATAAAAAAATTCGAAGTATGTGCCCTTAAACTGTGCTCTACGCTCGATACATTCACATTACTCATAGGGAAAATATAATAATATGCATACCACCTTGTATACATGCACCTTGCACATACTAAAGATAATTAGTAACAAGCTCAGAGCGTAGCTGATAGGATCTGACCAAGACGTATAATATATATATATATATATATATATATAGATACCCCCCACGGGATTACGTCACAAGGTTCTTTTGGGGGGTTGTCCCGAAGGATCTTTTCTTGTCCCGCAGGCTCTTTTCTCGTCCCGTAGGACTATTGTGCCTTTGTTTAAGAATCTTAACACTATTAGCCCAACTTGTTATTCGGATATAAGAGAGTTTAAGTTTCCCTGAACATCTTTGGTACTGCGAGCTGCGCCTATGGCTGAAGTTTTAGGATTTGTTCTTAATTTCATTTGGCTCAGGAAAATTACTGATAAGCTCAATTTCTTTTATGATTGCAAAATTATATAAGCGGTTTGAGAAACTTGACTCTAATTGGATATCAGAATATGTGAAAATTTGAATAAGAGTTTTGGCGAGTGGAATCGGACACCAGTCTCTAGCCAAAATGAGAGAGATTGAAAATAGGTGGAAATTTTAACCAGTCTCAAGCTTTTAACAAAGCGAGTGGATTTATTTTGCGCTTTTAACCAGTCTCAAGCTTTTTTTCAAAGCGAGTGGATTTTTCTTCTCTTTTAACCAGTCTCAAGCTTTCGCGAGTGGATTTCTTTCTGACGATCTCAATTTGGGGGGGGGGGGGGGGGGGCAACCTTTGGTGTATTTTAGTATGTTTTAAACACAAAGCTACAAAATATATATTTTCCTCACATAATCTATGATTTCCTTTGGATTAGTTGTCTATATTATCTATTTTCTTGTCTATTATTGTCAAATAGATCAAGCTAGTCTTATATTATGTGATATTATGTTGACAATGCAATCAAATATTTTGAAATAATAATTATTTTATAATTGTATGCTTTATTTTACAAAAAATTATCGAAGTTGGCTTGACCGACCAAATAATCGACCAGATTGGAAACAACATAGCAGATAGTACAAAACTTAAGAAAATAATCTCATCTACTTGAATTATAAACTTATTTAGTTTTAACAAATTATGAGTTTCTATCAAATATACATATACCAATTTAAGGCAACATAATAATATATCTTATTACTGTTTTAATATTTACTGAGATGTATGAGCATACATCCCAAATTCCATCAAGTTATCGTCAAAAGGAAAGCCCTGGTTCGACAGAAGATGCGAAAGAGCTGTAGGTAGGAATCAGCAAGCCTAGGACGTGACGCGAAAAATCGATCAAAGATTTTTCATGATATCCATAACATGTAACCATGGTCGAAATAGCCGATGTCTGATGATAATGAAGATAGGCAATGATTTTGTGCTGCATTACATTTGTGTCTAATCGTCAGAAATTCATTTCAGTCCTGCTTGAACTATCTAATAAATTGAATATAATTATTGCTGATTAAAGGTGACGAACAATGATTGCGGCTTTCATCGTTTCTTCGCTAGGTTGGTTGTGCCGATTTCAGGAAGCTGATTAAAGTCGCTCCAGTCCACTAAACTACGTGAAACGAATTAGCGCAAAGAGGTTGCCGATGGTAATCTTTTGCCAAGCATGTTCAAAGTAAAGAGCTTGTAAGACACGACATTAAAAATTGTGCAAAGCCGATGCCGACACTGATTGGTGATATGTTGAAAATGTTTATAATTCGATCGCTCTCTGGAAAATGAAGATATAATATTGCAGATGTTTTGAGAAGTTTAGTATCGACTGAAAAGCATGATATATTTTTAAATTGGGTATTAAAAGTTGCACACTTTTTTGAAAATATCATTTCAAAGCCTGCTGTTTTAAGAAATAGAAATTCGTACAACGTTAAGTTAAAATAGTTCAAAGCAAAACGTTTTTGTTCCTCGTTCCTCAAATAAAATTGATACTTTGCAATGGCTTTTGGAAACAAATTAATGACAGCAACCGTGTACCTAAAACCACAAACCACCCCTCTTTTTTAAGATTCAACATTATATTCTTATGAGAATTTTAGCCTCTTCCAGGGTGTGATTACGTAACAACATCTCATTTTTATTGAAATGTGTATTTATTTAATTGTTTTTAAGAAGCGTGGTTTCTCGACTGTAATAAATACTAATACTTACTGCAATATCATATGTCAATTTGGGATTTTTTTGTGTAACACGAAACCCGATTTTTGAAACTTTTTTAGAGGTTTATAAACTTCTGGTCTTAAGATGTGTATTGGAAAGTTTCTCATGAAAAGGCGCGAATTACTCTAACCCTTGCCGTAACATTTGTTGTATTTTTTTTTTCGTAACTAAAGCATATTATGTAAGGTATTAATAAGTAACATTTCAGAAAAAAATCCGTGCTTTGAAAATAATATTTATATAATAATATAGTAGTTTGGGTTTGATATATGAATATAAAACCTAAATTTTGAATTTTCCAGCTTAGTAAATTTGAAACAACTTTTTATTTCAAATAAAATTATTCTTGATCACTATAATATTTCATGTTTTGGTACTTTTTGAGCAGTCTGTAGTTTTCTCAACGTGAATCGTATTTTTGAACAATGAAAATCTTGGTACATCTGTGCTCTCGTTAATTAGGTCTGGAAATATAAAGATGATAAAAGGAATATACAGTTTAATATAATATTGTCTAGTGTTAGTGAACTTTCCCAATTCTTCAAGAAAGTACATTTCAAAGAAATGCATTTGTCAGGATGCGCTGAGGCTAAGAATCCATGAAATGAAATTATGATTGTTGTTCTAATCTGATGATCGGCCCACTCTGTTAACCTTTTGATATTACTTCTGACCTCAGATCTAACCGATAAGTACCGATATAAAACGCTAAGTACCAGCTGTGCATTCACGGAACACTAATATAAGAAGGTGATGGCTTTACAAATGGTACGTTTCCCGGTAAATTTACAGTGCAATATAGAACGTGTTCCAATCATTACTTTGTATAGTCACCAGTAATTACTGCAGGCAAATGGAGAAAGAATTGTAAGACAAGACAAAAGTGTAGGTGATAAGCTACAGGATGTTGGGGGCGAGAGACGTTTAACATTTGCAACAAATATGTTTGCAGTACGAGCGATCTGTGCTTAATATAATTAATACATATTGTAATTTAGAATAGAAGCGGATGAACAAATTAAAAATCCAACTGAGATTTAGACATACCATGTTATAATGGTCCAACTCATACCGGCCGACAGGCCATCAAGCTTAAACCGTGTCATAAATAAGATATTTTTGTGTAATACAAAAATTCGATCAGACTTTTATTGTGGCATTACTCATAATTCATATTTCATTAATATAAGCACAAATGAAAGCTAATACATTTAGACCAATTTAGATTTTTTTAGTGACACTTCACTAACTTAAAAAGTGTAATCAAAATATTGAAGTTAGAACATTATATGCCAAAAAACAAAAAAAAAATTAAAAGAAAAGATAGCAAAAACGGCATATAATACACAATCAAAGACATTACCAGAAAATATATTTTGCGTTAATCACTAACAGTAGCCACTGAACTAAACTTAAAATATTACATTAAAGATATCTTTGTTCTATATTATCGTGGCGGTTTATAATTCTGTACCAAATAGTTATCTTTTACGTCACTAGAATCTCATATATATTATACCTAATAACATTAAGACCGAATCATGGCCGAATCTTTAGGAATCAACTAATCAAAAAATCATTTTCTTAATAATGAATTTAAAGTTATTTTTTTTAGTGAAGGAAAACTATCTAAAATTCATGATGACAAACATAAATTAGAAGTGTTGACGGCATCGATAATAAAAATTTCTTACAATAGTTGCTCCATATTTCATTCCCCACATTAGCACGCTTCCTTCGTTATGAATAAAATGAATATTATATACACAGAAAAAATAAACAATTATACCAATCAATTAAATTTTGCGTTCTTTCAAGTAAAAATGCTCTTGATATATGCGCATATATTTCGATTTAAGTTAAATTCATTACTTAATAGAAATTAACCAGATATTAAGTAAATATATATACATTTGTACTGACTAACTACCTATTTCTTTTTGAAATGGACATTGAAATGAATAATTTCTTGAGGTAAATTTACAGGTAGTTGTATACGCAGATCTAAAGTAAACTATAGACACTCGTTATCCAACGTTACGAACTTCCATTTGTATTTATAATGGTATTTGGTTCAAATATGCCATATACTGGACTGCAATTAATCATTCTGTTAACTAGCACGAACATTAAGTTGAATCAAATACGCTTTGGTGCTAAGAACAGATTTTTTTTTACTTACATACACTTTCAGGGCCGTTTCTAATGTAGACATCGGGCTTCTAGATCTATGTGATATTCTGATGGAAATATTATTGCAGCTTCTATAAGTTTAAACCTGCAGTTTTGGCGGCTTAGAGGGAATGTGAAAATTTTGTAAAGTGGTTGTATTTCTAAACATTTTTCCACCCAAAACCACTTTGAATTGTGAGATATCAAATGAATTGAGTGTAAAAGTCTTCTGAATCTCTATTTAACTTCATTTTTTTTAGGAGCTATTCTCCTTCTATGATTTTTTTCAAAATCAACCTTACCATCAACTTCGAAATTTTTACCAATTGCAAGAACACTTTCAATAAGCGCCACCATGTCATCGCGATCGTTATGGATATTATTCAGTGAAATAATGGTTGAATCAATTAACAGTATAACTGCAATAATATTAAGCTGCTTAGATTCTAGAAGTTCCGTTGAGCTTTTAGTTTCATGCTCCTGTGATCCTATGGGCCAACCGCCACTGGTAGTGTCGTTATTTGAACCTAAAATATATACCAAATTACCGAATGCTGAAACTGACGAACGGTGATCGATTTGCCGAATCAATAACATTGTTGGGGGGGAGGGTGTCACAATCGCCCATATCTCCCCCCCTCCCTTATATCCGGCTCTGTATCCATATAAGTTGCATCTACTTGTGATTCAATATAATATACTACTGTAGGATATTTTTTATAGCAGTGGCACACACATTAAAGGGAGACCATATGACGCTCGACGAGCGGTGTGTGTGCGAAGATGTGGATTGACACGGTTCTTGAATAGTTGTAGGTTGCAAATAGGGGTAAACAGATGTCCTGAGAGTGAGTTCCACAGTTATGCAGTGCGATGTTCGCAACGTGGTCATGCCAGGACATATTGCTATTTACCGAGACAGAGTCAAATTGACGAGGATGAAGGAATAGTCGATCCTGCCACAATGATGTCAGGGCCCGCCGTATTGGTTCTCTTGGTAAACGTGGCTGCTTGGTTCTTTGCTGCATTGAACTGGACCAAATTTCTGTCGCACCAAGTTTGAACTTTCTTCAGGTCTTGATTAATTACTGTAATCTGCTCCTGTCTGCAGTGATAAGTCACAGTCGCTGGTAAAGGTTTTTCTGATCTAAATTGGGAGACAAGTGCTCTGTCTTCTGCAAAACTGTAAACGGGATTATTTGTTTCGGTCAGCAGGTCATTATGATAAATAAGGAACAGAGTTGGTGAAAGTATTGCGCCCTGGGGCACGCCCGCGTTAATGGTGAATGTGTCTGAGACTTTAACGTGCAGAGATCGGTTCTTAAGGAAACTGGCAAGCCAGCTGCAGAGAGAGGCTGGCAGTACGAAGGATGGCAGTTTGTTGAGTAATCCGTCATGTGAAACTCTGTCGACTCTCCGTAGCTCTCAATTGCCCTACTCTATATATAGAGTGACATAGGCCAATATATCTCCTGTCGATCTCTTTGCGAAAGCCGTATTGATTATCGATGATTATTCTGTTGTTCTCGAGGTACTTGAGTAGTTGCTGATTGAGTACACGTTCCATGACCTTGGAGATTATGGGACGCAAGGCAATTGGACGATAGTTTGAGGGCGTGGTTTTCTTGCCTTTTTTTGAAACAGGTTGCACTCGAGCGTCTTTCCAAGAAGATGGGTATATCCCTTTTCGGTAAGACAGAGAAAAAAGTCTGGAAAAAGGGGTGTTCGTTCGTTGACGCAGTTCTTTAACGCGATGATAGGTATTTCGTCCGGTCTTGATGCCTTTTGCGTATCTAGTTCTTTAAGGATGCCATGATAGTAATGATGTTCGATATGGTGGGGAGGGCCTTGTCTTTAGGGACGTCTAAGGTAGAGTGCCATGAAAACATTTTGGCGAGCATGTTTGCTTTTTCCTTGGCTGTAGTCGCCGTGATGCCACGTTCGTCTGTCAAAGGAGGAAGAGACGTTTTTGTAGTTATTACGTACTGCCTTTGCTACGGACCAGAAATTCCTGGAGCCACGGGAACATTGCAAAAGTTTATTCCTGATCCTTTGATTATGTGTCCTTAGTTTCGTCGATCACACGTTGCGATTTTCAGCGGTCTGATTTTGCTGCCAGTACTTGCAAGGAGTGTAAAAGCTGACAGCGCACACAGATATTTCTGTACCTATCCTGTAAATATTTTTTCTCTTACGATCACTTATCTTAGCTAGAAAGTATATACCTCATATGACGCACACCTTAAAAAATATTGACACAATAAGTAAGTACACAATCACGCGTGTGATATTAATCGTTTGCTTTAGGATCTAAAGAGTGCTTTTCGTGTAATTTCTATAGATGATCATATGAAAAATAGTGTATATTACTCATGTGAAAGTACGGTTTTAGTCCCACACTTCAACACTTGTTATGTAATATACTATACTTTGTTGCTATTTTGATTCAGTTATAAGTTTATCAATGGAAAGTATTGATGCGAAGTGCTTTTGTATGTCTAAGCGATGTTGCCTAATGTACAAGTAAGTCCATTATCTTTCCAAAAATATTAAAAGATCTGAAAATGTTCAGAAAATAGGGACATAGGCCAATATATCTCCGACCGATATCTGTTTGCGGAAGCCGTATTGGTTATCGCTAATTATTCTGTTGATGGCGAGGTACTTGAGTAGTTGTTGACTTTGATCATTATTGGAAGCAAGGCAATTGGGTGATAGTTTGGGCGGTGGGCGTGGTTGTCTTGCCTTTTTTTGGACAGGTTATACTCGAGCGACTTTCCAAGAAGATGGGCAAATCCCTTTTCCGTAAGGCAGAGAAAAAATTCTGGAGAAAATGAGTGTTAGTTCGTTGGCGCAGTTTTTTAACACGATGGCGGGTATTCCATCCGGTCTTGATGCCTTTTGCGTGCAATACGTTTTTTCCTGATTGAAGTTAAAAGTTTTTTTTTTCAATTAAAAAGAATCCTAGCCCCGGAGAGTTGTATTGCAAATGCCCGGCCCCTGTAGTGGGGTCGTTAGAGCGCCACCAGTTCTATCCAACTAAACTGAAAAAGCTCCGCTGGTGTTGTGCAGGGTAACTAGGTCGGCTTATTAAATCAAAAGGTACTTACAACCTAACAAGAAAAAGAGAAATATAGGCTTCCTTATTAAATGAAAAGGTACTCAAGCTTAACTTAACAAGAAAACACAATCTAAAATTTAAGGAACAATATTTTGCTACTAAGTTTTTTTTTGAAACACAGCAACAATCAATCTGGAGTAAAATGGCAAGCTAAATGGAGATGTCGTTAGTTAAAGACAAAGAATGTCAAATTACTATTAAATTTAACTTCTAATATGTACAATATGGTGATTGCACGGATACCAATCCTGTTGTTAATACCCGGTTCTGTATGCCTTACAACTAAATGCACTAAATACTACTAACCGAAGTGATCACTTTGATGTTAACTGAGCTAATTACAACTAGGTATGCATGCACTAATAGCTGCACCGATCCTAAATGTAGCAATAATAATCTGTAGCGACGAACGGCCACAATAATCAAATCAAATGACTCGATAAATTAATAAAAGGGGGGAAAATAGAATAAAACAATTGAAAGGTCCGATATCAATGCTTGACTTATATTATAAAGAAAGAAAATTCAGAGCGGTTATGTTACTTGATAAATGAATGAAAGGAATAAAATTATGGAAACTGTTTAAAGCCTCTGACATATTAAAAAATGAGAAAATTCAGAGTAATTAGATTAACCGGTCCTACAAACCAGTGAATAAATGGAAATAAAATTAATGAGTTATCTCAGAGCTTGGCGGTCAATGGTTTGATTTATATTAAAAGGAGGAAAAATAAGAGCGATTATATTAAACTGATAAACAAACGATTTCATGAAAGATAAAGCTTCTGTACAATACCCAAATCCGGTCGTCGATCTGTTGGAGGCGCCGGTCACCTATAGCTACCTCTTTAGGTACGGCCACTCGATGGCTCTGAGGGAAAGATCTAGCCGAGATCTCGATAGCTCGGTGTCGCTAATAAAACTTCTAGCCTTCTAGCCAAGGTTGTGGCCCTCCAGTAAAACCCTGAAATAACCCAGTGCGCATTAGACAAAGCCCCCTTACTTTAATAAAAAACCCACCCTTGCAAAAATATATTTTCTTTATAAAACAAATTCCCTAGAAAAAAAAACATGGAATTGCAATGCCCATCAACAAATAGAAGAGGTACTAAGGTACAGACAACTTGAATATAACAAAGATAGGGATGAATCACCCCTAACAGAAAATATAAACGTCCCCATACGATCAAAATTAAAGTTACATTAAAATAAAAATTCGGATTAGATAAAATAGAGTAGATAATATAACAAATGGCTGACCATGAACAAAAAAAGGGTAACACAGATAAGCAATTAAATCATTAATTTAGGCAAAAGCTGTAGCAATAATTACCTCGTTAGTGTGTGTGTGGGCTACCTATGGGAGATTCGACAGTCTCGGGCTTATATGACGAACGTGGAAAGCCTCTAGAAATAATGAAAAAAAAAAACCGTTAGCGTCATGGCGTCCACGCGCTTCACAAGCAATAGAAAAAAATTAATTCCGCCGAAAATGCTTACCAGTACAGTATTTGGATCCCGAAAATCGTTCATGTCAAACACCAAGAGATACCACAGTATATCCCCAATAAATGGGCGGAATTAAATCACAAACTAAATGTGGAGTCTCTGAGACTGCACTCACGGCAAACCTTCTTCTCGCCTTCAAAGGTACTTTCAGAAGAACTCTCGATTCGTTTTCGTCAATTTGCCTACGAGATTAAATGCTACGTCAAATCAGCAAGTAGTGATGGGCGGAAACATGCCCCGTCATTTCGATACAGGGAATAATTCTAAGATTAACGCCTTAGTTCTGGTTTATTAGGATGATAAAGGACGGCGGAAGCCACAAATAGTGAGCTAAAATTACATTTACATGCTAGGAAATACTCCTACGAAAATGATAAACCTTTAAAAATCTAAATCGAGCGCGACAATCACTGATGGATAGCCTCTTCCTATTATTCGGAACGAACCTTACAAAAACTACAGCCTGCCGTGTGAATATATTTAAAAGCAGAACGATCTAACGATCTTCAGACATGGCTGCCGGCGATTGGAGGTCAGCAACCAAGGGGTTTCCAAAAGGTTATGAAATATGCCAACCAAAATTAAAATATGGATTTACGTGTCAAATGCAGCGTATTTGCAGGCTTTACTAACAGAATTCTTAAAAATATAAATCGTTTCGTTGACCGTTCTACGGTAATGTAATATAAATCAAGCTAAGCTATCTTAATATCAATGTGCTACGCTTGTCAACTAAAATAAATATAGTCACAACGTATTATAACAGTTAATACAAATATATCGTTAACCTATACTTAGAATAGAGCTAATTTACATTAAGAAAAGCGGCAATTTCAAGCGAATTGTCAGCAAATCGAATCAATAAATTTATAATTAATAAACCGATGAGTGCAAAATACAGCATCTTTTTTCTAAATGCGGCATTTATATTAAATTTTAAATAATTTGAATGCGGCAAAATCGGAGTATTACAACTCCCCTCTCTTTCCAAAGGAGGGAAACTTAGAAGAAGTTAACCGACGATAATAAATTAATTGAGGTATGTAATTTAAAGCACTTAGGTGACGTAAGGGTATAACCTACAGCTAACCTATAGTAATCCTCTAGTAAATTACAGTAACTTCAAAGTTACCTCATAAAAAGAATTGATAAGCCAGAACATTCTTGACCACCAGCTAAGTTCAAATTACATAGGAGATTAGACAAACTTTTCCAGTTAACAAACCTAGCTCCATTAGCACGGAACCAATTCAAGGCTCTGCCAGAAAACAAATCTATAGCTGACTCAAACAATTCTTTTTCAGATATACCCCTAGCAATACGTAACTCAGAAACTCTTTCTAAAAAGTTGTGAACTGAAATTTGTTTACAGTCACCGAAGAATTTAGGAAGAATTTAACGAGTTTTAAAATTACTAGAGTGACAAGAACGCATTTTTGTTGGTGTGAAATTAGTTGGTGGCGTATTAGAATTTAAACTAGCAACAGAAGAGTCAGAATCCGAATCATCTAACTGCGTTTTACTTAACAAAGCATTCAAATCAAAATCGGAGTGTTACGCGTGTCTAGCTCTTTGAGGATTTTACGAATGTCACGGTGGTGAAACTTAACTTCTGTCATGGTAGTGTTGATGTCGGGTATGGTGTGGAGAGCCTTGCCATGGGGGGTAGAGTGCGATGAAAACATTTCGGCGAGCATGTTTGCTTTTTTCCTTAGCTGTATTCGCTATGATGCCGCGCCTCGTTCGTCTGTCAAAGGTGACGTTTTTGTAAAGTTATTACTTACTGCCTTTGCTACCGACCAGAAATTCCTGGAGCCATTGGGGCATTCCAAAAGTTTATTCATCGTTCTTTGATTGTGCTTGTCCTTAGTTTCATCTATCACGCGTTTGCATTCATTTCTCGCTCCGGTAAAATTACTGCCACTTTCAGCGGTCTGATTTTGCTGCCACATATATAAACATGCCCATTAAATTAAGTGTGAGTTACCATAACCTGTCAGTTGTATAACTGACACTTTTAACTGAGTATTAGTAAACCAAGCATGAGGTAAATATTGTATCAAAACCCTGCGCGTATGAACTTTTATATTTTGCCGTTTTTTCCTAAATCAAAATCTGATTAAAAGTTCTTTTATTGGTAAAACTATTACTTCGTGTAAATAAACGCTGTAGGATAGGTATTTAAGAGCTTGAAGCCACGGACGTCATGCAATTAAGTTTAAATTATTTAATAATAGCAACAATGTCAGAAAACATAATTCGTTTGGTGTGCAGCCAAGCACTTCTTCATCGCTAATATGCCTATCGCGAATGCATTCTTTTTTAATGCCTTTTTTCACTCAGGTCGGTCATGCACTGTAATTGGAGCAAGACAGCAATAAAATAGAAATGATGATAGAACAGACATTCTTTCGTTCTTTCTTCGACCGAACCATTTTTTCATTGTGTTTTCCCACCATAGTGTTTCGTTATGGGTGTTGAAGATAATCTATAGAACATTTTGCTCTTAATTGTCATTTAACCTAGATGCGGTAGACTACAATAGCTATTAACTGGTATATGTCTTTATTTAAGTATAAAACGAGACTGAAATGGTGAATGGGTTTCAAAATTGACTTCCCCATTAGGTCCCATCGGTAATAGTATTATTTAAGCTTAAAACATTGTTCCAAAATGTGTCTAGGAGGTAAAATTTTAATAATTTTGGTAATCTAAATCGAGTGAAAGTTCCCTAGGGTCACCAAACATACGCTAGCTTCGCTTGCGAAAGTTTGGGCAACTGGCCTTGAAGCTTTAGCGGAAATCAACAAACGCTCTAGTATCGAAAAGTGTAGCATTAATCGGTTGAAAATTCCTGCTGCTTTTAACTGTTTGAAAAATCAAATTGACAACGATAACTGGCTAATCTTAGAAATATTTTGACAGCCTGACATGGTCAATTTGGATTGTAGCGATTGGTTTCTTCAAATAATAGTCCGCATTTTTATTGAGTGGTGAATTTTCTTTAAAGCTACGGATCTGAGCAATATACCTTCCATGAAAGTATTGATTTGAAGCCTATTAGCAAGTTGTCTGCACTTTAGAAGTGAGATTAAGATGTATTTATTGACCGTAATATGCCTTAATTACGGATGAACACATCGGTTTTATTTAATTACACGATAGTACTATATATTTATTTTTATTTGGTGTTGTCAGAAGCATAATAAATAATGACACAAAACGTTCTATAAACCAAATTTATGTATAGCATTAAAACTAGCTACATGTACTTAGATTATGCATGACATTGGTGAAACAAATCAATCATAGATATGTTTGATCAAAGAGATTTTTAAAGCTGAATTACGACATTAATGTTTCTCTTGAAACTGCTAAGTGGGGCAGGATTTTTGTATATCTTATGATAGAGAAATAACATCAGTGAGACTCTTAAAGAACAACAAAGGCATCATTGTTCTTATCGACTATGTCCAGTGCCTATAGATGCATATGAGTTATCTCTACTCCTTGTTGTATATATCTGTTATACGATTCACAAGGTAAGATGGCTATAAATTATGCAAACATTTTTAGATAAATATCTTGGTGAGGACTCCTCACGTGAGGAGTGTGATTGCATGCTGGCCAGTTAAGACATTCATGCAACATAATGACTGGTTTGTATGTATCTAAATACGCATTCCCTTATTTTATAATTGTTACGGAGACGCTTTTTGTCTTAATATCTAATTAATACGATAAACTTGAGGTCTAAGAATAGTTTATTACGCCATAATTAACGAATTAATTAAAAATATTCAAGAATAGAATAATAGTCTTTCGATGTATTCTTTTGTACACCATCAGGTGGCCCAGAGCGTATTTCTTCGCTTATTTTGACCTGAGATTTTGTAAAATTTGAAAGAAAAATTAAAAAGTAAATGATAATGATCTCAAGCCTAAACTAATACACTTGATGTAGTGCCAAAATTCTCTATTTTTTGCAATAACGCAAATACTTGTTTTTGCCCTTGTTTTTTTTCAATAAAATTATTTTAACGCTCGAGTGGCCACCGAGGTGGTGGCATCCTGACAAAAACTTCAACCACGTCTACATAGGAGATTTGGTTTCAAAATTTCAAGAAACTGGATCCGTTATTAATAAAAAAAGACAACAACCTGGAATTTTGTAAGAAGATATGCAGATTGACGTTATTGGCCAAGTTCCTATAAATGCAAAGGCTTCAACGCGTCATGTATACCAGTAGTTACAGCCGTATCCAGAGAATCTGGTAGGAAAATACTAAATAGGCATAAATTTCACCCTTACAAAATTAAAATTTTGCAAGAACTTGACAACGATGATCCGGACAGAAGAATTCAGGCAATCCAAATTTGAAGGAAGATCTTCTATAACACTTTCAGCAAGATGGTGCACCTGCACACTATGCTGCTGTGGCTTGAGCCAAAATTATCCAAACCAGTGGAGCGGCAGAAGAGGTACAATTGAGTGGCCGCCAAGATCACCTGATCTTTCACTTTTTTGGACTTCTTTGTATGGGGTTACATTAAAGCACCAGTTTTCAAAATCCAGCCGGCTTCTCTGAAAGAATTGTGTTAGAGGGTAATTGATGCATGATGTTTTTGTTCTTCCACCAGCATCAGCTAGGTTTCCTTTATTACATTGAATTAATAATTAGTAGTCAGCACATACGTTAATAAAATCAAATCTGTTAAAACTAATGGCCCAGCACATCTTCTCTGAGGCACACAAAAAAGACTTTCAGTTATGTCCGTCCAATTTGAATTTCATGAAGTAAATAATACGTAAATACATAAACATAAAATATTGAAAGGATATATTCCAATAATTGTTCGAGTAAATTATTTCACATTGGTACCGATAATTGAAGTGCTATCAGTTAGATAACATAACTGCGTCATGCAAAAACGTAAAAGGCACAGTTGGAAGAGAAAAATTTTAAATATTTAAAAAAAAAGATTGAAAAAGCCTTGGGTTCCAAACTCTGGACAAAGTAGTGTTTTGAATGGTAATTGCTCCGAAAATGTGAAGATGAAACCATATATTTTAACAAATTTGAAAAATTATCCTGTTATATCCGTTTAGATTGAATGTCGTTTTCCATATAGAAATACATATATTCAAATAGAAGACATACATTTTGAATTTGAAATTTTTGAAAAAGATTTAATTATGTATAGTATAGTATTGTATAGTTTTAATAATGCAAAATTCTAATATACGTGTTTGTTATCAAAATTTTGTTGTGTATTTTTTGCATATTTTAAGTTTTTTGTACTATATTATTAAGAAGAATTTCCAATATTAATGTGCATAAATATTACTTTTTCAAGTATACATTTACCTAAGTCTAATAATTAGTCATTTAGCTGTTTCGTGATAAAATGTGATAAATTTATTAGATAGGTAGGTATACAAAAATTAATGTATTTTGGAGCTGTTAGCATGTATCATCGAGTACCTATCATTAAATCATAAAATATTCATTAGCATTTTTATTATTTTTTAAGCTACTTTATTCCTTGCTGAGTAATGTCACTTAATCTTTTCCTTACAAAATAATCCTATTATACAGTTTTCTAGGTATACTTACTCAAATTTCATATTGCTGTGTATTAGCAGTTTATGCTAGAAACAAAATCGTGCGTATGTTTTAAAAAACCTGTGACACCATTAATTTTTTATATGAGTGACAACCAATATGTGGATGTACAAAATTCCTATAATCCATTTAATCTGATGAGTTTTGATCTTGTTGATACTATATCATCAACTAGCAACGTGTTACGGGTCGATTGTGGTTCAAGGAAACGGAAAAACAGAGCATAAAATCAACTATAAATAAATGACAACGCCTGGTGAGCATAAGCATAACAGTCGCAATGAAAACATGTCCACCAGCAGCAATCGAGGCAATTGTTGGTCTCACACGTCTACACATTGTTGTAGAGAGAGCAGCTAAACAAGCAATGACTTGAATCACAAAAGAGAGGGCAGGCGCACTTCTTGGGCTTCCCAGGGACGATACAGTCAAAAGATACAATTCTGAAAAGTACTTCACCGTGTCCTGATAAGAAGTAGAGAAGAATGGAGTGCTATAAAATGATATACAAATGGGTCCAGAATTGAACAGGAGACCTGAGTCGGAGTATTTTGGCCAAGAACCAAATTCTCCGAAGCAATTGGAAAACACCCGGACATATTCTAGGCGCAAATTAACGCCATAGGAAGATGTGCGCAGTTCAACCTCGACAGAAACTATAGGAAGAAAGAGATTGTCATCTTCTCAGATAGTCAAGCCAGCCATCAAAGCGCTAAGCTCGCCAACAGTCAGCTCCAGAATGGGAATGCCTAGAGGGCTAAATGAACTAGTCAAGCATAACAAACTATCCCTTCAATGGATACCAGGACACACTGTGTTAGAAGGTAACGAAAAAGCATACCAATCTCACCGGCTTTCTTACGGGCCACTGCCGGTTGAGAAGGCACCTGGAAAAAATAAAAATTGAAAACGAGGACATTTGCCTGTTCTGTGAAGAGGGGGAGGAAAGGAAATCCCGGAACATTTATTCACTGAGTGCGGGGCAGTCGCGACATGCGAATGGCCTGATTCGGGTGCTGCATCGTCGAACAGGAGGAATTTCCATCCATAGAACCATCAAGACTACATGATCTTATCAAAGCACTGAAGCTGAATGAGGTATTCTGATTGAAAATCACATCAGCACCAGCACACCACACAATTGATCTATACAGGTCGCAGTGTACTAATACCTCCCCAAGATCATTCATTCAAGGTAATACTTATCTTCCAGATAATTGTCCCGTGTATAGAATTGTACATCATTTATTTGAACTGGATTCACTATCCTTGAGTTGGTGTAGCAGTTCCGCTTAGAAGTACCAAGTCTGCTAACATCTTTCGTTATTAATCATTCCCCCGTTCAAATTTATAGGGTTAAATTATTTATTATTCCTCAAGATTCAAGATTTGCAAACCGTTCATTGAAAATTATGGTCTTGGTGCAATATTGTGTTTTTTGCGATACATGTTGACAACTTATACGGTACCTGTCACTCACCTAATGTTTTCATGAGATAATTGGTTATTTTATTCTTATAATAATGTTTGATCTGTGTTAGGAACTGAGGCTTAATATATATTTTTTGCAAATGGCTAAAGTCGGAAAGTCCGCTAATAAACAAATAAATAAACCAAGAATTCTTAAACACCAAACGAAACATATATTATTATGTTTAAATTATTTCAGCATTATACAGCAAATTATTTCTTTCGGAATTTGGCGAAAAGAATCGTTATTTTATAGCCGATCATTATTCCAACTTAAGTACGCTGGGTTATATTTTGATATCGGGGTTTTGGAAGTTTGTATTCAAATTCAATTATTCGCCTCTTGTGGCCATATTTTAAATGTTTGGAAGCTGGGCAATGTTTCTAAACCAAGACATTAATTAAATTTGTCTTAGTAAAAAATCTGCTGTTTTTGTTTTATAAATACCGTGGATTGATTTATCTCACTCATATATATTAAATTCGAAATAAAAAATTAGTTAAGAACGACTCTCTTGGTATGTGAAACAGTATAATTAGAATAATAGGTACCTTGTTGTTTCGTAGGTATGATAAATGTTTCAAATTCCATAGCGCTTAGCTGTAATTAAGAAATTATGTATCTATGGTATGGAGGACGAATTCGTTCTTGTTTTTCTCTTGTGGCTCTCATCATTTGTAATTAAAATGTAAAGACAATAAACATTTTAAACAATTAAATTGTATCCCTGGAAATATAAGCAAACCTACAAAGTATCACTCATCACTTTGCTACAATTACCATACCTAGAATCTCCTATAAAGTAGGTGATTTTTCTCATATATCAAATAATTGTTTTTAACAAATAGAGTTAGACCCGTGAAATTGTTGTCCTAGAAGCGTTTGTAAATTTATATTGGATACATAAAGTTTGTAAGTGTATATATATTATTATTTCCTTATAAAGTAACTTTGCAACGATATTGCTGAGTAATACTGCTAGTTAAATTATTTTCTACTAAAACTGCTCAGACTATTAGCACCGAACAGCATGAAATTTATAACTGGTGTTAAGGGGCATAACTGCTAGCGTTTTACCTAAAAACGTTTAATGGGCTGAGTAATAGTGCTGGTTGGATTATTTTCTTGAATTATTCAAATTTATGGCCAGTGTTAAGGAACATATATCTGCTACCCCCTCACCTATAAACATTTTAATGGAATATACTTGTGGGCCGAGTAATAGTACTACTTGGATTATTTTCTTGAATTATTCAAAAACTATTTATAGCATCAAGATTAAGTTTATAACCGATATTAAGGGACATCGAAGGCTTAGCTTGTTTGGAAACAGTGTTACCTGCATAGCACTGTACATGGCGATCCAAATAACTCTTTAAATAGAATTATCTCTATTATTTTTGAAATTAGAAAAAAAATTCGAAACATAAGGTGTTTAATATCATCTATTTTTTACACATGCTTTTATTTTAATGTATACATGGTGTTTCAATAAAAGAAGGCACATGCCAACCTGGTTTTTTTTTTAATATAATGTATTACATTTTTTAATGATTTTGATTTGCTTTTCATTTCTGTGTAATATATTATGTATCAAAAGTAAACGGTTCTCGAAATACTTAAGGTTTTAGAATTACGAAATACTATGATTTGTTCGATATAATATTAGATATAAGTTATCTGGATCACTCTGTACTTTATAAAAATACACATTTTTACCAGCTTTGCGTCAATCAAATCATGGGGAATCCCAGATCCCATTGGAAGCTCAAAGGAATAACCCCAATTGCTATTAACGTCAAAAAGCTAATTAAAAAAGATAACAAAAGCTTCAAAAATGTTAGTGGGAAACTGCAATATATTTTGCTTCGTCTCTTCAAATAAGTTCAATTTTACCATATGTTCTCCAATTGCAATTACTCATTTAATATTTTTTATTTTTCTCATGAATATTTTTCTATTGTTTTAGAGGATACAGAACGAGTGAGCAAGCATCTAGTTCAACTCGCCCGTTATCAAGGCTCCACAGACAATATCTCGGTGATAGTCGTATTCCTCAGGGAGCCACATCAGATAGCAGCGGAGGCCCATAGCTGGGCCACTAGAATCGGCTCAACATTAAGAAGCAATATGGAGACCGGCTTGGACAACGCCAATAATCCGTTCACCAATTCGAACGGATCTTTGAAGAAATTAGATGTCGACACTGACAATATCAACTTGCAGAAGAGTAACGATGGATTGTTGTTGAATTGGACAGATGATTTCAAAGCAAATGGTAAGTACTAAACCATCGAGTTGAGGAGGAGTTATCGAAAAACAAAACGCAAAATATTCAAAGGAAATAGTTTATTGC
>MU183292.1:125632-147490 GCA_016904865.1 Pissodes strobi | reverse complement strand
TACTTTTAGCAGTATTGCACAATTAGTACTATGTTTCGCAAAACATTAAAAAACCAATAAAAACCGCTAATAAATCCAAATAATAATATGGTAATTTAATTATTTGGTATTCCAAAACGGTATGTCTTTTTCATTGCAATAAAGACCCCAACGAGTAATCGAGGCATCAGAATATGTTTCATATTCACAATTTTCGATTTTTATATTATTTCTACTAAGCGAAATTAAGTGTAACCAATATTGTAATAATTCTTGAGCTATAATTTTATTATTTATGACCAATTTCCGTTCGTAATCACCACCTTTATTTTTTAGTGCAAAAATTCTTTGTCTCTCTAATATCTCGGTATATAAAACAACTATACTTGACGGCGGAACAAAATGATATTAATTGGCCTATTAATTTTGAAAAAGTTCTAATTTTCCATGATTTTAATTATAAAAAAGAATCAATAAACTCTAAACCCTTTAATATTTTAGGTAACGATAAATTAATAATCTTTTCCTTACTATCAATTATAATACCTAAATATTTACAACTTCTAGCAGGGATTAATTTACTTTTTTCATAGTTTATAATAATTCCTAGTGATTCTAAGAGGGAAATGGTAGTCATTACATTTGCTAGACACTCTTGCCTCGTGGAACCTATTAACAAGAAATCGTCCAGATATTTATTGACTTAATAAGTCCTTTTGATCTTAAGTATTTTACTAAGTGATTTCATAAGAAAAGGGCCGTATTTAGACCACATGGAACACAAGGAATTTTATATAAATTTTCTTCAAAAATGAATCCTATATAGGTATTTTCTGTGTTTATTTATTGGATTAGAATATAAGTATCTTTAAGGTCAATTGGAGCCCGGAATACATTTGGGGACATAATATTTTAAACAGATCTGTAGTTTTCTAATTTAAAATACCTAGATTTATTTAAGGTTTTTAGATTTAATATAAACCTTAGGCTAGGCTTTGAGACTAGAAAAAATACGATCAGATAAATTACCCCTTTTTTGATTCACATTTTTATAAGGCATTTATTGTTAACAAATTAAGGTTGAATACTTTCTATTACCATACTAATTTCTTTGTTAGTAAACAATTCTGGTTTTGGAAACATATGAAACAATTATTCCACGTTATGTGCAGCAGAGACTGCCATATTATTAAACTTTAATTTGACAATATCTGCTAAGCGTAATTTGGAAACCTACGTAATACATGGCAAATTGTTCTTAACTTGAAAGCGATACGGTAAATTCGTTCATTCGCAGCAGAACTCGTGACCGCGAGGCGATCAATGCATTCATCATGTTGACTAGTAATTATAAAAAGTAATCTTGCTCCTGGTATGACAAATGTTTTTCACACTCAGCAACAACAACAGTAAAGAGGCAAAGTTGAACACAGATAAACTATCCCTGATAGTTTTGGAATAATGTTTTTCTTTAATTTAATATTATCGGATATGACAAATCTGGAGTTAAGGTTTTGAGTTTTAAAGAGGCAAAAGTTGTTTTTGAAAGTTGATCGAACTTCACAATTCTCTAAAAATATTCAGACTTTAATAATGATTGGCCCCCAATAAATCCTAAACGGTTGGTTATAGAGCCCTGATATTATATATTATTGAACTCCTGTCCACACCAAACAAAATACTTTTTATACGTGAATATTAAAATCAAATAAATTCAGCTCAATTCCTGAATCTGCTGTATTTAACATTTTTTTCTAACTTATTGTTTCAGACGTAGATCTTATTTCAGATACGCTTATTTGCCTATTTGTATTTATGTATGAGTAGGTATATTATTAATATTTTGCAACTGCACAAGTGGTAGAAACCAGTAATATAGGATTATGTAATGGTAGTGCTATGTCTTAGACTAGGATTTTTGTATATATATTTTTTTCTGTACAACAAATATGTATTATTTTTCTTTAATTTTTTAATGGCATCTTGCTTACTAGAGTACTATTCTTTTGAAACTTAATAAGGTGGCAGCATAAACGCACACCCGTAATTTATATATCTATTGTTATTTTTAAGCAGAAAAGCCATGAAGTATTTAGAGTAAAAAACAAATTATTACATTACAAACTTTGACCAATTTTCTACTATATTATTGAATAAAAATCTGAAATCCAAAAATATCAAATTCAAAGCGCTACCATACCTTAGTAACTATTTGAAGCTTAATTTATTTTGTTTAGCTGGACATCATCATCATCAAACAGCCCTCTATCTCCACTGCTAAACATAGGCCTCTCCTATTCTGGCCCAGCGTTTTGAGCGTTCTGTATCCAGTTGTTAGCCATTCGCTTTATATCGTCAGTCCAGAGTGTGTGTGGTCTTTCCCCTCCTTCGGTTACCAGGTAGTCGTTTCCACTTGAGCAGCCTCTTTGTTTATCTTTCATCTGTTACTCGGACCACATGTCTAGGCCAGTTACATTTAAGCCTATCAGTATGTTCGACTGCATCCGTGATGCTCGTTCTCTCACGTGATCTTTCCATTTTAAGCTTCTCAGCGGATATGGCTGTTAAGATCAAAGTTTCAGCGCCATAAACTAGCAAAACCTTCTTAAGAGCAGTTGCCAGGTTGCTTTTAAATATATTTTAAAATTTTCCATGTGAGGTTCATGAAACAACTTCTTTTTTCAGTTCACGCATGCTTGATTATCTCTTGTGATTCTAGTATCTTACCCACAAGTTCCACCTCGTAATATAGTAAGTAATATAGGGATAAGGTTTGTCATATATTTCGTTTTTGCAATGTTAGTTTTCAGACCTACCTCATTCAGCACACTGTTTCTCAAGTTCTTGCAGAATTGTTTCAGTATCCCTTAAATTGTTGAATATCAGGATTATTGAAGATTTGTTAAATTTTGACCACTAGATACAGGCCTTTTAACTCCCAGTTGAGTTTTTTTGAAAGCGTATTTCAAAACTGCGATAAATTGTTTGAGAGACAGAGTCGTTGCCTATACCTCTGCCCACTGGAATGTGTTAGTGCTTTCATGCAGCTTCGCCGTCAATAGCGTCGTTTTATAGATATTATTTATCAGCTTAGTGTATCGACACTGAACCGCATTTTGCTAGCCCTGCTATAATTGCATCCATCTTAACTGTATCAATAGTCTTAAAAACTTCGGGAAAGGCGAGAGCAACTGGTCTATTGTATTCAACAGATATTTCAGCTACTGTTTTGATGGTGTGAAGATCATTGCGTCCAAATCCAACGAGGAACCAGCTTAGTCTATTGGTTGGTAAAAATTTAATATTGTTATATTCTTGTTAACAATTTATAGAGGCAACTGAGAAGGCTTACCGGAATGGTAATTTCCTTGCTCGGCAATGTCCTCTTCCCTATGAAGTACTAATACGCAGCATTGTACCCCACTTATTTGGTATGGTGCTCTTAAACAAATAGAAACCGGCGATCGTGTATCATCACCTACATAGTAGGATCTCTGATTCTTGATTAAAGTCCTCAACTGCTGGATTTAGCTCCCTCCGTTTTTCTATTTTCCAGGTTTTTGCGCATCACTTTCGTGATTTTGTTGTTTTATATTGTTTGTTCAATTTGGTTTTGATTATACATAATATGTTTTAATGCTACGTCTAAATAGCCTTCAACATTTGTTTACTTACTTCTCGAATTTCAATTCTGAAGTCAGTTCATCACTTTTCCTCATCCTTCTTTTTTTGTATTAATCTCCTAGTAGGCTGGCTGACTTTTTCTTCCTTTTGAGTCTTGGGACAATGTTTGCATTGGTTTTCTACAAGTTCAGTAGTGATTATGTATTTTAAGCCACTGATATTTTCTTGTGGATAGGAGCTAACAGCTGATCGATGATGTACTGCTGGAAACTTGTTATTTAATCTTTGGTGGATTCGTTCAAAGTTTGCTATTGGTCATTTCGATTTCACAACTGGTCAAATCAAATCAACTATAGTTTTATTTACCATAGAAATTTTCACAAAAATGTATAGCAACTTATACGGCTAGTCTAAACACTTAAAACTACAAAGTAGTTATGTGAGATACCGTCGTTCTAGAAAAGGGCAGAGGTAGATTTAAACAATTTCTAGTATTATATTGATGAATATCAGAGTTTTTCTTGTGCATCTCATAATTACCTTTAATGTACATTATAAGTTAAAAGATGTACATTGATAGCAAAGTAATAATTCTAAGGTTGCGAAACAAAGGCTTGCAAGATACTCTTCTAGTTTCATTATTCAGGTATCTAAGATTTTTTTCTTATGTATAAAAGCTTTTTGTATATGGGTTGAGGATGGAAGTGCACAATGCCATAATATAACATCAGGACACTAATTGATACCTTGATATTGCATATATGAGCAATATGAATTTCCCAGGTTAACTTTTGGTCAACATGTAGTTCATGAAGTTTAATGGCATTATTAGTGCTATGCATGAACTTTCCTTCCAACCTGATCAGCAAGTTATAGTCAAGAAATTGCATAAAACAGGTCTTTTCAGCATAAAGTTTTAGTCCATTCAATGAGCAATATGCTTGAAATTCTTCCGAAGTACCGGAAGTGCGTATCGTCCGCATAAAAAACTTTCAGATTTGGGATAAAGCAAAATGCTTCAAAGTCATTGACATAGATGATAAAAAACAATGATCCCAGTATTGAACCTTGGTGTTTGGGGTACACCAATATTACTCGTCCTTTTGTCAGACTCCACACCATCCATCACAGCGATCTGCTTGCGGTGCTCCAAATTGAGTTTTACCCATGAAAATGAGGATTTCCACGAACCCCTATAGCATATAGCTTATCTAGCAAGAGTCCGTGATCAATGGCGTCAAATGCTTGACTGAGATAATAAAAAAACCCCACGATGTGTTCTTTATCGTTTATGGCATTGTAGACAAAATTTATCCAGCTGTCAATGGCCGACACAGTGGATCTCTGTTTACGAAACCTATGTTGACCAGGAAATTGACCAGTCTAACAGCAACCGCTGCTTCAAATATTTTAGTGACCTGATTTTGAATAAAGATAGTCTTGTAATTGGAAGTTTCAGAGCTGAATCGATTATTTTTAAACACGGTCACGCATTTAGACTTCCTTAGTGGCTCAGGGTATATGCCATTAATAAAAGATTCATTCACTAGATAGCTCAGCGGTATCGATATTAAGTGACTAGTTTTTTTAAGGACCTTGCCCGTGATCCCAGCAATGCACGCAGCGTGTCTTTTTTTGTTTTTTTTTCTTAGTAAGTCTGCAATTTCTAGCAAATCGGTCGGCGATAAAAATAAATTTGGGGAGACATTGATTAGATGAAGGCCTACATCCCGTTATTTCAATAAAAAAAAATACTGAACAAGTTGCATATAACCCTTACGTCTTTTACAACTTCAACGGGGCTATCCAGTGCAGTAACCCTATTGTCCTTAATATGGTTTTTAGGAATTCTGATCGGTGATGTAGCTGATTACTCAGATGATCGGTGATGCACCGCCAGAAACTCGTTGTTCGTTCATAGTTTGCTATTGGTCGTTTTTTTAATCATCCTGTAACGTTCTTTTCTAACAAGAAGTATCATTTTTAGTCCCTCCACCTAGGGAGCAGAAAAATTTGTTTTTTTCCTTTTTGTATCGCTCAAATCACATCTGAAGCCAATATATAACGATTTGTTAAAGTAACAAACACTAACTCTGCTAGACTTGGTTGAATACTCATCTAAAATGTGCTGATATTGTATTTTTGTAGCAGAAAATAATAATTATATAAAATATGTTAAATTGGCTGATAAAAAAAACTCCAAATCTTTAAACAATTTATTGAGTACTAGTTAGTTGGAATCTACATACGGTAGCCTGTAATTGATTTTAATGATATTTTGTATATTACATAAAACAATTCTGTTCTCTATCCGCAGGTTTGAAAGACGAAAGTATTCCTGAATCATTTAACGACGAAGTAAAGTCATTTACCGAAGCACTAGTCAGCAATCATCCTGTCGATGATGAATTCAACCCATTCCTGAATAATCAACCTAAACAGAATAGCACTGAAGAGTCGAAAGAGATTGACTTTGGACAATTTACTGCCGTAAATAGAGAAGAGACGCCAACACCGCCCGCCGATGCAGGTAGGAATTATTATTTTCTCTAATATAAAATTTACCTTTTTCCAGTTTTTGTAAAGTGCACAAAACTTTTCAAGAATTAAAAATATCGAATTAAGTGCTGAACTATATGCATTAATATAAGTTGTTTTAGAACATATAACCAAGCTATCATTAATTTGGTGGCACAACAAACAGATAATTTTATAATCAATAGGTTATGTCATTTTCAAGAATACCAATATGTGATAGAACCTCTGCAAGTTGCTATCCATCTCAATCACTTTTAAAAGTGTACACATTAATGAAAGAAATAGTTTTGCAATCACTCCTGCTAGGTGGCAGAAAGAATGTGAAGGTAGTAACCCCACCTCAGCCAAAAAATATCGCGAAAATTCAATTATTTGAAGCTTTTTAAATTAAGTTTACTACTGTGCCGGCTTTATTTCGAAACTTCATATAAGAATGCAGCTGCCGCTTATTTTTTTTTTTTCAGAGGTGTTGCAAACTACCGCCTTCTAGGCTGTGCTGAAAAAATTGCCTACTAGTTATAATCAGTTACTTAAAATTGTAAACATGGTATGCTTGACTCATCTTTTTGCTCATTGGCAGAAAATTAAACATAAGATGCATTTAATTAATATATATCCACATAGAAAACGCTACGACGGGGAGGAATCATTTAATCCATCAAGAAAAGTCGCAATCCAATCAGTTTCTTCGTGTGGTAAATCATATTTCCGTGCCAACCACTGACGTCATTAATTGAAATGGTTTGTTTATAGCCCTTTTATCGAGCGTCCGGCGTAGCATGGTGTCAAATATTTCTGTTTTTCTTTTTCAGTCACGGTCTCTTCTTGGCCATAATAAAACTTAATATAAATTGTGTCATGAAAACATTGAGCGTTTTGAATCTATTATCTCTTGCAAGGTTTGAATTTAGTATTACATTACATTAGTATTACACAAATAGTGACACAGAATACAAATAAAAAGTAGAAACTCGTGTTAGGCTAATTAACTACGAGAATTTTCGAAATGTAGTTACGTTATCGAAATCTCATAATATTTGTACTTATTTGTTTGGATTAATTATAAGTGTAAAGCAGAAAAATTCACCTCAAATAGTTCGATGCCTTCCAAAAATAGGTTTTGAGTTCAAATATATTAGTCAGTTCTTGTCTTCCTATTGAAGGTTGGCTACAACTCCGGCAAATCGTTCTCTGTCCTGTGCTATTCTTAGCAGTGACTTTGAATTTAGACCAGTCCACTCTCACATTTCTCAGCCATGAGCATTATCTCCTGCCCGGTCATGTTCTACCCTCAACTTTTCCCTCCATTATATGTCTTAGAAATTCGTATCTTCTGCCTCTGTAAATGTGCCCCAGGTAACTTGTCTTCCGTCTTTTGACAATTCCAAGAATTTCTCTGTTTACATTCATTCTTCTTAGGACCGTTTCATTGGTAATGTGCTCCGTCCACGATATTCTGAACATTCTGCGCATTAATCACATTTCAAAGGCTTCCAGGCGTCGCATCGAGCGGATTCCCAGCGTCCAAGCTTCCGTCCCATACATAAGGATTGAGTGAACATAAGCTTTCACAAATCTGTATCTGATAGTTAACGTGAGAGCAAGTTCTTCATTCTAAGGAATGCACTCCTTGCATTTTCTATGCGACAGCGTATCTCTGTTTCCGGATTCAAATTCTTTGTTATCCAGCATCCCAGGCATTTGAATTTATCAGCCTCTTCTGTTCGTTAATTGTAAATATCTATATTGGTGTTCACATTTGGGTTTTTGGAAATTAGCATAGTTCTTGTTTTTTCTGTGTTTATCCTAAGGCCAAATGCATCTCCCTCTCTTGTAATTGCATTAATAAGATTTTGAAGTCCTTCTTGGCTATTAGCTAGTATAACAGTATCGTCCGCATATCTTATATTGTTCACAAGCCTCCCCTTATCTTTTATACCTTCTTGGATGTTTTCTAGTGCGTTCTGAAATATCTTCTTCGAGTACATGTTGAAAAGAGTTGGAGAGAGTATGCAACCCTGCCTTACACCTCTTGTGATGGGTACGCTGTTGGTCAACTTATCTTCTATCCTTATGGCTGCTGTTTGCTCCCAGTACAAATTTTTAATTAAATTGATGTCACATTTGTCCACTCTCCGTTCATATAGCAGATTTACCAGCTCTGTATGCTTTACTCGCTCGCAGGCTTTTTCTTAGTCTGTAAACATAGGTGAGTGAAACTCCTGTCATTGGTCTCTACATTTTTGAAGCAATACATTGAGCCCAAACAGTGCCTCTCTAGTTCCATAACCCAAACGGAAACCAAATTGTTCTTCTACATATTGAAGGCATTTTATTTATATTCGCTGGTGTATGATTTAAACTATCTTCAGAACATGGCTCATCAAGCTGATCAAGCGATATTGTGAACATCGGTTGCTCCGCTCCTCTTAGGTATCGAAATAAATATAGATTGGGACCAGTCGCGTGTTAAGTAGTTTGTTAATCTTTTGAGGCTTTCATCATCTAGCAGTTTTAGCATTTCAGCATAGATGTTGTCGTGACCCGGATCTTTACGTGCTTTTGACAATTTTATTGCGTGCTTTACCTCTGACATAAGAATTACCATTGGTTGGTCTTCTTGGTTTATTTGTCTTGGTTTTGGTTCTGCTTTGTTATCATCAAAGAGTTCCTGTATATAGTGTGTCCATATTCTTTCTATTTCTTCTGGATCTATAGTTTGTTTATTATTATCTGTGACTAAGATACCCGTGTGGTGAATTTTGGTTTTCGTTCCAGTTATTTCTTTTGTTTTTTTGTGCATGTTAAAGTGATCATGTTTTTCTTCTTCGAGCTCTTGGCAGCGTTCCTGCATCGATCTTTCCTTTGCTTCTTTTATAAGTTTTGTAATCTTTTTGTGGATTTCTTTATATTTATTGTTGTCTTTGTGCTTGTATTCTCTTCTTTTATCCATCAAAGCCAAGATTTCTTGCGTCATCCATTTCTGTCTTCCTGTCTGCTCCTGAGTTCCCAGTTAATTTTCTTGCACTTCACTTATTAGTCATAGTTACATTTGCTATTTATTTGTTTATTAATATTTCAACGGTAACGCCCTTTTACAAAATTTGATAACAATAATACTAAGGTCTCAAAATCAAAATATAACAATATTTAAACAATGTACACGATTTAAAAACATATTTACTAAAATATCTTCGCACAAACATAATATGCGAAAAGATATAAAAGATTCTAAAAACGCGAAACAATAATAATTTAGTACCTAACAAAGCATTTCCCGTTTTAAGATACACTGGGAAGCTGTTAAGGAAAATTACAACAAAATCCAAAAGACACTATTCATTTACATAAGTCAGAGCAATACCTACCTGTAGGAGGTATTGGTCAGAGGCATAGTCTGAGCATTAGACTTTTTGCATGGCAGCATAAAACACATCAAATTTCTTGGTGGGTTAGTTTGGGTTATCTTTTTTTTTTCAGTTTATCAGTCGAACTTATACCATTCATTAATTTAGAAATAAAACACATATTAAGGTATTGCCTGCGTTCCTGCAAAATGTTAAGTCCAAAAAGCTCATTTATCTTGTTCTGTATAGACTCAATACGATTTTTGTGACTTTCGTAATATAAACTCCAAATTGTGCACCATAAGAAATAAGTTGACTGACGGTAGTTACGGCATGTAATGCTAAAGCAGAATAATATTCTGGAAATAAATTTTGTTTAATATATTTTACTTTACTAACCTTACTAGGAGGACGTGATAGTCGCGAGAAAATGTCATAATTTGAGATCGACCGAACATAAGATGCAAATGAGAAACAATACAGCCCAATTTTTCAAAATTCTCTGGCATTTTCATAGCTAACCCGAACATTCTATTTGCTCGATTAATAATGCTCTGATAGTGGTCACCAAAACTGAGCACTCTATCAAAGTGTATGTCCACGTCTTATACGACTGCTAGCTATACTTATATCAGCGGAGCATCTCCCATTTTATATGAGCAGTGTATTCCAGTTCTGCTTCAACAAAATTTCATATAGGAGCAATTCAGGGTTTTTAATTTTATTCATTCCACTAATTCATCTAAGTATCTATTGAAGCACCATGCAAACCTGATTTGCTTTTATACAACACAATATCTTGAAATCATCTGCATAGATATTGACCTATATCATTAACCAAAATGACAAGCAGCTTTGGATCCAAAGGGGCCCTTTGCAGAACCCCTGACACAACTTCAAACTGTGACGAGAGATGCCCGCTTAGCATAACCTGTACAGTGCGATCCTTTAAGTCAGGTGACAGCCACGACAAACAGGAACCCCTGACGTCAAAGTCCTCAAGCTTATGCAACAAAACACTCTGATGCAACAAAACACTTTGATCCTGACCTGTTCATGATTCATATCAATCATCCAGGGCATCTGCTTCTGCATTAAAATTAAACCGAAGAAACAAATTATTTGCAGAAGAACAGCGTTTATTTAGCAAATATTTTCTGTAAATTTCAATTTAATATGTAAATAGATAGTATGTACTTCGATTGGGTCTACAGACTTCCTACATTTATATGAATATAATTTTTTTTTGGACGATAATAATATATAGATTAAAATTTAAACTGGATAAAACATGTCGAATTTCTTCGTAATTCGAGTTATCCTTTGTGTTTCACGTGTGCAATTCTTTTTTTTCTGATGGAAATCAATTTAGGAGAAAAATTCAGTGGATTAATAGTCGGTATGCCCTCTTTTGTTCTCCAGCAGCTCTGTCTGAATGAAATAATAAAGTTATTAATACTTTCTTGCGGTATGTTATTATGTTCTTTTTGAGTAGCCAGAGTTAGCTCCGGGAAGAGTACTGGGACGGTTATTCCTGTGCAAAATGGGTCATCCAACATAATCCTACATCTGTTCCATTGGATTTACGTGAGTAGAACTTCGGATTATCGTTCATACAAATGAAATATTCCCAATTTTCCCTAGGCAATGGACAGATAATTGACTGATTAATCATTTCAACATATTGCGCTATCTATCTTGATTTGCGGTTACTTTCCAACCCTTAGTCCCCCATAACATTACTAACCGACTTGCAAGTCGGTTGAGAAACACTTGCTTTTTCAAGAGGAATCATATCAAGATGGTACTTTTTATTTTTGTTTTCTCTGACTCACAAAACAAATCAGGTAAATATAACGTAATAAATATGTTTCTATTGAATCTAGAATCCATTTCAGTCCAAATATCTATGTAAAAGGTGGAATAACAAAGACGTATACGATTTTGGTGACATGTGTATTATGTATTAATCAAACCGAAGATTTAAAGGGTCTAGTTGCAATTTGAGGTTCTACATGGCCACAGCATTCAATATCTAATTAAAATTATCAAACGTGTTTATTAATTATTATCATGCTTAGAATTTATAAAATTCTAATGGTTTGATTGCTATGCCCTCCTTTCGGAGAGCGGTTGGCTTTGCTACTAGGCAATCGCCAGCACATCCCTCTTCCATTGCTTAGGCACAAGCAGAGCCACCCTTCTGCTTGTGTTAGTGTTACCCGTTATTCCAACAGGAATCTATTGAGGAGCCTATTTGGTAGGAACCTCCAGTATGACGGGTCTGTGCCTCTGGTGATTTCCGGCTTTTGCACAAGATTATCATGCTGCCTCGACCAAGAACGAAGCGGAAGTGAAAATTCTAATGGATATTTGGATATTAGCAAGTTATATAAAATAAAAATGTACACATTTATTTACTTATTTCTATTGAAAGAAAAATATTGAAATTTCTCACATGCAAAATCATCGAATATGATGTGTAATGAAATTTTAGTTTCTAAGGGCTTGCCAAAATATATTTGAAGAAATATCTTATATGAATGTAATTGAAAAATGCACCTGACCGTTTTAGGACCTTAGTAACTGTTTTTTATTGTCTTTTATATCTATATGATTATGATATGTATAAACAATGTAGCGTATCTATCTATACTTTGTCACAACCTAGTACGTTTAGTATATTAAGTTTTAATACATTTTATCATAAATCTGATAATCGCAGTTATTCCTTAAAGTCATTTACAACAAAAAATTTAATAAATATTCAGCAGCATTATGAAACCTTCCTTATAGCAAAATTGAGGTCCATATTGGGAGAGCTCAGTCTTGCGTAATACTTTTTGCTAATAAATTGTTACAAGTCGGCTGGCACTAGAAACTTTCCCAACTTATTAGGAATAAGAATTTGCTGAAGAAAACGTTGACAACTTAGTTGATTAACTTGTTTCCTGTATCATTACCGGTTATAAATTTTAAAATTATACTTTCAGAAAGGTATAAATTATGCTGGATTCATTTATAAACGGGTTCTATTATGTGATTGATTCATATCTAAGATTGCGTTATTATCGAAAGATTTTTCTATTACGTTTCAGGTAGCTAATCAACCACTGTTTTAAAGAAGTTAAAAATAGAATATCAGACAATCTAATACTAAAATACCAAAGTTAAAATAATATAGGAAATCGAGTAATTGTTCGCTATATGCCCAAATTGGACCATTTTTGTTATAAAAGCGTTTTTTTTTTGGATGATCATCGAAATTTTGGACGGCTACTTTTTGAGACATTTTGTTTAAATTGACGTTTTCAAAAAGTAAAAAATTTCTAATTTTTCCTCAGACCTAATGTGACATTTTAAAAGCTGGTTAATTCGTGTCTACAAATTAATTTTAAAAAAATATTCATTAATTTCATTGAAAAATATCATATACTTCATAAAACTAATATGACTACTGTTAAAATATAGGTAATGTAGCGTAATGTTTGAAGAATATTTGAAGCAGTGGGAGCCCATACAAAATTTAAATGTAATTATTGCAATTAAATCCCATGTTTTCTCTGTGGATTGTGATGTTTTCCTTTGGGCAAAATGCAGTAAATAAGATAGTCTTTAACCAAAAATATTCGATTGATCTGATCTCCGGCAAGCAGTGCCAAATCGTGACAATTATAGTAGGTGCTCATAATTATCGGTGAAAATAATTGAAGCTCATTCACCACTTTATAAAAATTGTTGATTTACTACTTTGACTTAATATTGCATGCAGCAATGCAAAAAATAAGCTGTTATTTCAATGGTAATCTAACAAACGAAATTTTCTTCGTACTAGGTTTTGTAATTACGGTAGATTCACTAGATTCGCAAGGCAAATCTGTAATGATTATCGTTGCTTAAAAAACAGATATGGGTAACAAAACAGTGCGATTATATTGCTAAATCCGCACAGCTAGAATATGGTATTAAATTTTCTGTCTTCATCTTCTTCTTCTTCGTGTAAATAGACAAGGTCCTGCCAATTCCTGTCATCAGCCTTCCTGTGATCCTGATGTACAGCTTTCATACCAGCGTTTTGGGGGCCTGCATGCTAGGCGTCTTGTTTCTGGTTTTTGTGTTTTGGCCCACTTTGCAATTCGGTCTGGACTCATTCGTTCTATGTGGTCTCTCCAACACCGGCGTCTCTCTCTCACCCATATGACAACGTCCTGCACTCCCAGTTCTCTTCTGGTATTCTCGTTGCGTATCCTGTCATGCAATGTGATCCCTTTTATTGTTGTTAGGATTTTCATCTCCGCTGTTCTCATTTTCCTTTTGGTAACAGACGTTTCAGCTCTTGTTTCGGCGGCGCCGGCGTAGGTCATTATGGGCCTGACGCAGGTCTTATAAATTCGTCTTATAAATTCGTTCTTCCAAATTATATCTCGCAAACATCCTGATACTCTTACGGCTTTTCTGATCTGGTTGTCCACCCCATTCACTGTACGTCTGCTGCTCGATATCTTTCCCCCGCAGATAGTTGAAATTCATCACCTGATGTATAATACGCTCACTCACCACCAACTTACATCGGATCGGATCTTTGGATATTACCATAGATTGTGTTTTTTTTTATCGAAATTTGCATATTAAGCCTCTGTGCTGTTAGGTTGAATCTGTAGAGAAGGCCGTCAAGACAGCATCGTCTGCGTAACAGAGTATTCTCAGGCGGCGATTGTTCATCCTGAATCCTGCATCGACTTCGTTCACACTTTCAATTATTTGGTCCATTATGATGTTAAAAAGGCATGGGCTAAGACGATCTCCCTGTCTAGTGCCGGGTGAGACTTTAAGTTCTCTTGTTAGACCACATTCTGTTCTTATCATTGTTTTATTGTTTGTTAAGCTGCTTTATTAGGTTTATGTGGCACTTATTAACATCTTTTTAGTTCAGTCGGTCGATTACATCCTTAAGCTGTACAGGGTGTCCCATTTTCGATGATATTACGGGGTATCTCACTTACGAGTAAAGATAGAGAGTTGCGGTTTTCGCAATAATGTGCTACTTTTTTGTGAAAAAAACGATGGTATAAACAAAATTTTCATAGCCCGCTTCGTTTCTGAGATACAGGGCGAAATTGAAAATAATGCATTTTGGTACCCCCCTCGTATCTCCGTTATCCTTTAACATATCGCAAAGCTAAAAAATTGCTCTTATACAGTTTTTGACGTAGAATCCAGTGGCGTGATTAGATTTTTGCTGTGAGCTGTCAATTTTTAGCTATAAGTAAAACTTATGTTTTTTTAAATGGAACACCCTGTATATTTTTCTTTCGTTTCAATGGAAATTTTATAAGCTTTTCAAAAATATATAATACATGATGTGTATTTTAAATAATAAGCCTAAAATTCATAATTTCACAAAATGTCTCTCTATACGACACTCTTGATGAGTATAGTATAAACATTATCTTTTAAACAACGTTATAAGTATTAGTAGGCAGAGATTATCAGAGCAATGGAATGATCATTTTTTATTGGCAAGACCTGTCAGTGGCAAAATTTATATTTTCTGTGTAATATTGTATTTTTTACGATGGTTGAAAACGAAAATTATGAATATTTTGAAAAATATGACATGTTAGTCTGCTTCATACAGAGCAATGAAAACTCCCGTGAAGCTTCTCAACTATTAGGTATTCAATATGTTTGTTTGAATATTTATTTACCTTTTGACTTATTTGGGTTTATTTTTTATTTAAGTATCATTTTAATTTATGGATATTCTGAAAGAAGACAACCTGGTCATTTAATAAATGTTTCCCGGAATAAAGAGAACATGGAACGTTTATCCGGCCCCTACCAAAAACGTATAATAAGGAAAATCGCGGTAAGGGCGGAGGCAACGCTCCTTGTTCTACCAATTTTTTTCTTTATTCCGGAAAACATTAAAAGATCTGGATGCCTTCTTTCGGAATATCTATAAATTAGAATGATACTTAAAAAATAAACCCAAATAAGTCAAAAGGTAAATAAATATTCAAACAAACTTATTGGAATATAGCTGAGAAGCTTCCCGGAAGTTTTCATTGCTCTGTATAATATGACTAACATGTCATATTTTTAAAATATTGATAATTTTCATTTTGAGCCATCGTAAAAAATACAATATTACACAGAAAATATAAATTTTGCCACTGAAAGGTCTTGCCTATAAAAAATTACCATTCCATTGATCTTAATAGTCTCTGCCTGCTAATACTTATACCGTTGTTTAAAAGACAATGCTTATACTATACTCATCAAGAGTGTCGTATAGAGACACATTTTGTGAAATTATGGATTTTAGGCTTATTATTTAAAATACATATCATGTATTATATATTTATATAAAGCTTATAAAATTTCCATTTAAAGAAAAGAAAAAATATACAGGGTGTTACATTAAAAAAAATACAAGAGTGTTGTATCGAGCCACATTTTGTGAAATTATGAATTTTATGCTTATTATTTAAAATACATATAATGTATTATATATTTTTATAAAGCTTATAGCATTTCCAATCAAACGAAACAAAAATATACAGGGTATTCCATTTAAAAAAACATAAGTTTGATTTATAGCTAAAAATTGGCAGCTCACAGCAAAAATCTGATCACGCCATTGGATTCTACGTCAAAAACTGTATAAGAGCATTTTTTTAGCTTTGCGACATGTTAAAGGATAACGGGGATACGAGGGGGGTCCCAAAATGCTTTATTTTCAATTTCGCCCTGTATCTCAGAAACGAAGCAGGCTATGAAAATTTTGTTTATACCATCATTCTTCTCACAAAAATGTAGCACAGTATTGCGAAAACCGCAACTGTCTATCTTTACTCGTAAGTGAGATACCCCGTAATATCATCGAAAATGGGACACCCTGTACATTGTCAAATGCTTGCTTTAGATCTACAAAGCATATTTATTGAATTCAATGTATTTCTCTATCTATTGGCGCAATATAAATATTGCGTCTATCCTTGATCTATTTGAGCGGAAGCCTTGCTGATCCTCGGAGATTCCTACTTTATCATTTATTTTACCTGCTAATATTTTTGTTAGCAGTTTTAGTACACTACTTAGTAAGGTTATGCTTCTGTAATTTTTCGAGTCCGATTTTGGGCCTTTTTTGTATATAGATATTGTTATGCTAGTTCTCCATTCATTGGGTATTGTTCCGCTTTGTTCTATTTTTTCGAATCATTTTACTAATTCTTTTCCGATTTTTTGACCTCCGTACTTAAGTAATTCGTTTGAATTGTTGTCAGTGCCTGGAGATTTTCGGTTCTTTAATCTCTATATGGCATAACACTGGAAGAAGTACTTCCAGTGTTAGTTTTCCTCTTCTTCGCCTGGAGATGATGGATTTACGATTTCTGTATCATCGCTGTTTTCGCTATTGTTATCATATAGGTTTTCAAAGTTTGTTGCCCATGTTTCTTGGTCTATTGCATTTATTACTACTTCCTCATTGACTGGCTTTTTTCGCTTTCGCAGCATGTTCCAGATCTTCTCCTAACCCCCGTATAGGTCATGTTCCATTTCCACCGGGAACCTTTCCTAGTATGTCCTTTTGAGTTGTTTAATCGCATTAGTTGTTCTGTTTCTTTCTCTTTTGTAGACTTGATATTCTTCGGGTGATCTGTTTTTGATATACCTTATGTAAGCGTTCTTTTTCTCTTTTGCTAATTTCTTGACTTATTGTTTCTTTTATTTGTGTTTATTGTTCTTTTCCCTAGGGCTTCCTTGGAACTGTTCTTTATGTTGTTTTTTATTTTTTCCCATGCGTCTTCTACATTATCTCTTCCTGTTATTGGATTTTGAGTGATCTTCTCGTCTAGTCTGTTTTGGTAAAGTTTTCTGACGCTTTCGTTTTTGAGTGATTCTATATTAAATTTTGTGATGTAATTAGCCATTTTCCCCTTTTTAATTATGTCTGATGTACGGTACTTACATAGATCTAGTCTGTGTTGTGTTCCGATATTTGCTGATGTTAATATATGTACATCGAGTATCCAAGAGGGGTGTATGTTCCTATTTGTAATGACGTGATAAATGACCGATTTTTGGCCTCTTGTGTTGACGAAGGTGTATTTTTGTTGTTCCTTGTGCTCAAAATATGTATTATAGTTCATTGTGGGCACATGTTTGTATCAGCATTTCTCCATTGTCATTTATCGTCTCTTCGCTGAAACTGTGCATGATTCCCTGAACAACCGAATTACCAATTCTTGAGTTAAGGTCGTCCATGATAATGACTTTGTCTTTTCTGTGTATCTTTTCTAGCCTGTGTTGCAGGGTGTCGAAAAATTCTTCTCTTTCTTCTTTCAGCTTGCCTGCATCTGGTAGTATGTGGGTCGTTTCCTCCGCCAGTTCCATTGTCACTTGTATGATGCTGCAATCTATATAATATATCGTACTTCCTTGATAATCGTTTCGAATTTCTTATTGACCAATAATCCTACTCCTCCTCTAGCTCTCATGTTCTTGTCAACGCCACTATAAAATAATGTGTAGTTTTGGTATCTTTGATTTCCAGTGCATTTTTTCTTAGTTTCCGAGAGAACGCAGATGTCTATTTTGTTTTTCTCCATTTCCAATATTATCTCGTAGTCTTTGTTGGTCCATGATGTAATATTCCAGCTACCCAATCTTATTATATTCCTTTTCCATACTCGTATTTTTTTCCTTTTTCGTGCTGTGTCGTCGTCATTAATCCGTCCGGGATCCGAGGCTGACATGTCAGTTCTGTGAGCGTTTATGTCTTTTTAGAAAGGGCAGGTTGCTGGCCTCACCCTTCAGCCCTCCTCCTGTATTCGGGCTTGGGACCAGCAGTGATGGTCAATAAGCTACTCGATCCACCCATCAACCATCACAGGCGGAGTTCTATAGAAAGAGAAAATAAGAGACAACTTCTCGGTTTGACAGTGTGTGGTAACTTTTTGATCACAATCATGTACAATCGTTTCAAGTGGCAAGCTAGTTAGTTTGTAATTGCAACTATAGATAATAACTAATACTTTCAGGTTACCAATAAACACGCTTATAAAAATATTTAAAAATTTTTTGAAACATTGAAAATTAAAAAAAAAATATATCTACATAGTCCAACCGTTAAGTTCCAATTTTTTTCATAAAACATATCTACGTCACAAAGCAATCGTATAAGTGCTCAAATAGGTATTTTACAACCCTCTGGCGAACCGTCACATCTCTATCGAATCGGCGTCTAGGGAATAAAAGGGGTAGCTGTTCACCCCCTTGCGTATTATATCAACGTACATATTCTTTATAGGTCATGTTAAATAGGCCAGTCGTGTTATCCTAAATAAATTGGATGTCATAAGCCGGCATATGACGGCCACTGAGCATTTTTGGGTATGTAGTGCACTTGGATCGGACAAATATCTAATGGACTAAATTGTACTCGTGCTATTTATTATTCATAGAATACACGAAATTCTTTATCTCTCGCCCATGCCCTTCTCGTGATATAACATTCCTAAAAAGCATTCCAAAATTTTCCTCTGGACGTGGGGTGTACTAAATGCAAGGTCATAAGTGTACCTCAAACCAACGGAATGTTACACAAAAAAGCATGAATTATCTTCGCCCAAATTCGAGTTTTAACGTTCCGGAAATGTTTAGCCATGTTTGCGAAAAAACTGTAATCTAACCAGTTCTACTCATGTGACATAATGTGGAAAACATATTTAATAATTTTCTATTATAATCTGTATACCTAACTCACTAAGAATAAAGCAACTATTATTCTGAGTATTATTCTTATATTCAAAGCCATCCAGTCGAATAACTTTAAAGTCTTGGTTAAAGAGAACAAAACATGTAAACATTACTCGGGTTTGGGGCGCGATTATAATAATAAATAGGATTAGATATGAAGTAAACAAAGTACATATAAGAAAACTAGAAGAGCAAGAAAGTAGTTAATTTTCTTGTTCTGAGTCTCGGAGATCAATTCTCACCCGTAATACTACTGTCTTCATCCAAATATTTTTCTTGACTCAATATTTCTCCTAATATCAAATTTCAATTTTAATCAGATGTTCAATGACTTTTTACAATTTTTCTACGTGAATTGAGTACTGATGTTATGACTTTCTATGTAGAATTTAATTCGTTTGCATTAATTTCACTGTAATAAGTGTCTGTTATATTATCAATTTTATGCGTTTTCTTATCCGATGGATTAGCTTAGATTAGGGCTACGATTATTTCTCTGGTATCTGAATAATTATTTGAATTCTTCTTTATTACCCATGCAATAAGATCTCTTTTTATTGGTGATTTTGTCTAGGGCTCATCGTCAAAACCTGAATGATACCACGCGTTGTTTAAAACTATGACGTCAACTGGTGGATTATCGGAAAATAGTTTTCCGATGAGTCATTTGACCATATTCGGTAATCATCACTAGCTTGGCCAACAAATCCCATATTAGAGATGCGACTCGATCAATTAAAAGTATGCAACTGCATAGCAGTTGGAAGCAACCTTCGAGCTAAGCATGTTTATGTGGCTCTTAAATTTAAGCCTGCTATCAATATAAATACCCAAAAACCTATTTTCCGCAAGTTATTCACATCACCCAAGTTACATTCAAAGGACATGGTACTAGTCTGAGATACTTTGAGTGACAAACGGTTTGCATCGCACCACTGCTTAATCTTGGTCAAACCAGCGTTGACAGTTTGGCCGAGTATACGGTGACATCCTTATTATGCCATAGAATGGTTGCGTCATCCGCAAACAGGATGAACTATCCAGAGATGTCTAGCCCTGAGAAATCATTAATATAATTTAAAAGTAGTATCGGCCCAAGAACCGATCCTTGAGGCATACCATAGTCTAGCTTCGGTTGTTCAGAACTGCACTGATTAAAACACTGAAATATTTCCGATATGTAAGACTTGAACTAGCGTAGTGATCTCCCTCGAAACCCATATGACTCAAGCTTCAATGATTCATACAGTCAAGAGCTTTCGACAGATTACAGAACACTGCTGCAGCGGTCTCTCCATAGTTGAGTTACAAGTATACATTGCAAATAAAAATGCAAACACTGCATCCGTCGTCCCCTTTGAAGTCTGGAAACCAAATTATTTAGGGCTCAATATTTGATTAAGCTCCAGAAAGAAGACTGCTCTTTTTTTTTGTTATTCTTATCAACGATCTTTGATAAAGTGGGCAGAAGAGCAATCGGTTTATAGTGTGAAGGGCACTTTCCATGACCACCCTTAAATAATGGAGCAACAGTAGCAATCTTCAAAGAAGAAAAAAAGTGTTCCATTAAGAAAATACATATTAATGCATTCAGCCAAAACCCCCAAAACCGAATCCGGAAGCCTCAACAATACTGCTGCAGAAATATCTTCCCAATCCGATATTTTACCATTCCTTATTTGCTTAAGAACCGCCTTTAGTTCCAAAGTATCAGCAGGTGCAAAAAAAGAAAACCCTCGCCCACACACAGCAGTATTTCCTATGGTCGTTATTAAAATTTGCTCTATTCAAAAGTGAAGCCGCTACAGAGCAGAAAAAAAGCATTTAATTGAGTAGGACGCGTCCTAATTTCATTGGCAATATGCCAGCTGCGAAGTAGGTATCCATCCGTACACTCAAAGCATATCCAAATCAAGAACAATTTTCAATTTTATATTTGGAGATCAAATATTTCTACTTCCAGCAAGTCAGTAAATGACGATTGAAAATAACAATAAATTATAATTTATGAGTCATTAACTTATTGATGGAAGCCAAATTATTTGAGAGTTATCAAATTCTTTAATGATATAATTTAATATTTTGCGTAAGAGTGTGAAATGATAAACAACTTATGTTTTGACTTTCTTTGCGATAATAATAATTACAAACTTTTTTGTCTGATAGTGTGCCGGGTGGCTCCTAAGTACGTGTAATTTAGAAGAGTATTAATGCTGCAATTACCAGTTTCAAATTCTCTAAGCTCGTCTTCGGGGCACTAGAAATGTATTTCTAGCAAGTTAAATTAAAGTTTGAGTTAGTAGCTCAGAGTGATAGGAGGCAGCGGTTTTGGTTTTGTAATTACTAATTGTAGGGTTCTAATATTACCCACTATTACATATTGCCACACCTTCTTGTATACTTAATAATACAATTATTATTATTGTGACTATAGCGATGTAAGTAAATATAGTGGTTGGGCGCCACGTAACGCGTGGTTGGGCATTGTCCTTTTTAAAGATTATGTTGCCTTTTAAAATGTGACTTTTGACTTTTTGATTGTGATGTGACCATTGTTTGTTGGTGTTGTTTGTTTACTCTTCGTCGATATGTTCTTCAGGTCCAA